>PVJX010036512.1:0-17533 GCA_004027295.1 Dolichotis patagonum
CCTGGTACCAAAAAAAAAAAAAAAAAAGACCAGAAACACAAATGATTACAAACATGAGAAGGCATCCAATTTCATTTATTAAAGAAGAAGATGAAATACCATTTTTTTGCCCATCAGATCAACAAATTGATTTGGTAAAGGATCAATTACTGCTAATGAGCATTAGAACAACAGTTTAGCACTGTCATGAAAGTTTATTTTATATCATGTTTCTGATGTCAGGGATTGATCCCAGGGCCTTACACCTGCTAGCCAAATGAGCTACCATTGAGCTACATACCCAGTAGCAAAAGTATCTTTTTTTTGCAAATGTATTTTTTATATTAATTTTTTTTATTTTTAAAGAGGGTAAAATTAAACATAGCAAAACAGAACAAAATAGATCATAAGATAATAATGTAAGAGACACAGATTTCAAAGCAAGACAACTGGAGATTTTCACTATCACATTGTCTCTTGTTTTCTTCCAAATAGTTGTCCATATCTTCACATACAATGAATTCATACAAAACAAAATAGTATAAAACTAATCAGAACAGGATGATGAAGGCATTTTAGGTCTTCAAGATCAGACAATAAGGACGTCAAAAATGGCTGTCATAATGTATCTCATTCTCTTCAAAATAGCTGGTCATACCTTCATGTATATTGAAATTAAACAAAACAAAACAGACTAAAATCACTGAACAAAGAATAACAGTATTGCTGGATTTCACGTCATGATGCTACAGAGTGCAAATGTATTTTATTCTTTTTTTTCCCCGTACCAGGGATTGAACTCACAACCTCAAGCTTGCCAGGCAGGCATTTAAGCCACTGAGCTAAATCCCTGACCCACAAATGTATTTTAAATGTTTGTTCCTTTTGTCTCAAACTCCACTTCCAGAAAATTATCCTACAACCACATGTACCCACAGTCATTGGAACACTGTTTAGATTAAAAAATTGAATCTTTGGATGAGGAAGTGATTAACTAAAAAGATAGATTCAAAACAGGCTTGATGATGCATGTCTGTAATCCCAGAACTTGGGAGGCTGATGCAGGAAGATTGTTGCAAAATCAAGACCAGCCTGGGCTACAAAGAGCCCAAGGCCAGCCTGAACCACATAGGGAGACCTTATCTCAAAAAGACAAAAAAATAAAATAAGATAATAAAATAAAAATTAAAAGGTGGATTCACACATAGAAATTTATGTAAACATTAAAATATTGAGATGACTTACTCGCTGTAATGGTAAAAACAAGTGTGAGGCAGAATCAAGCTGAAAATGGTACGTTCAGTTGTTTAGTTTGATCCTATTTATGTAAGTCTATACACAATGATATGTGTGTACAGGATATTATGGGACATGCACTAAGCTGTTCTCAGTGGTGAGCTCTGAGGAGCAGAATTTCGAAGGACTTTAAATTTTGTGCAACAGATTTTGTTTCTCACAAGCAGATACTGATTTTGTGTGTATGTGGTACTAGGAATTGAACTCAGGAACACTCTACCACTGAGCTATATCCCCAGTCCTTTTAAAAAAAATAATCTTATTTTGAATCACAGTCTCACTCAATTTCCCAAGTGGGGCTCATACTTGCCTTCCTTCTACTTTATCCTGCTGAGTAGCTAGGATTATAGGGATGAGCCTCCACATGAGACTTTGATCTTCTAATCTAAAAATAATTTACAGAAAAGAAAGCAATTAAGCTAAAAATAATGGTTATGTGAATGTTCACAGGAGAGCTAGGCATGGCGGTTCATACCTGTAATCATAGCACTTGGGAGGCTGAGCCAGAAGGACCAGCCTGGACTAATATAGAGAAATCCTGTCTCCAAAAAGTAAAAGAGGTTCACAGAAGAAAAGAGCCAAAAGATAAAACTAAGTGAACAAAACAAAACAAGAAGACCTCATCACAAAATCATATAGAGGAATTATTTTTGTTAAACACATATGAGAAAAAATTTGGTTACTCAGGAGGCTGAGGCAGAAAGATGGCTTGAGCTCAGAAGTTCAAGGCCAACATAGGTAACATAATGAGACCCTGCACCCTCTAGTCCCCCAAATGCCCTAACCTTTCTAGAAAATTAACAGTGGTTCATTTTTTTACAGTTTATTTACTTTTATTTATTTATTTATTTATTTTTCAATACATTTTATTTCAAAGAGAAAAAAATAAAATTTCGAAACATGTCAATTGGAGCAACAATGGTACATACATTATGCTTTGTCATCCCCAAATCATTCAAGCAGAGCAGAAGACATCTACATTCAATCATCCGAACAATACCAGCACAAATCTTTCTCTTCAATGAACTCAGAGAAATCAGTAGTACAACTATCTTAACTAATATATATATATATATATATATATATATATATATATCTCAACATATGTTGTTTCTTATAGCTTCTCACAATAGTGAGTCAATACAATGTTTACACATGTGTGTCAACAGTGGTTCATTTTGAGTGAGTCTGTTTTCTTTTCCACTGTGTTTCTCTCTGATTTCTAGGTTTTCTGTATCAAGCATGTTATTTTCATAAGATTGTGGGGTAAACAGAAAGGAATTGCCCAGATGAACACAGAGGCTGCACAATGTGAGCTCCCAGCCCTGGCTGTAGGCCTAGAGCCCCAGCTGCCTGGTGGTCTGAGGCTCCTTTCCCTGGGATCCGGTGAGGACTTTGTCCTTAGATGAGTCCCCTAGACCTCCCTGGCTGGGTTGCCATGCAGGGGGGCCGGCAAGGGTTTAACACTCCTCAGACCAGTACAGTGAAACTGCTTATTACTAGAAAAAAAAATTCTCCCTCCCAAGCTCAGCCGGAGGCATTTCCTGGAGTCAATAGCTGAGAGTCTTTCCAGTTAGCAAGCCCCAAGGACTCCCACCTGCCCCTCCTGTGCAGGGGTCAGGAAAGGTAAGTGTGTGGATACCGAATAAAGCAAGTTCCAGAAAGTCTCTGAAATCCCCTTCTGAGAAATTAGTATCCTGAAGAGCCCTGAGCAAGCAGGTTTGCCCACTCTGCTCTATTCTACTAGCTTCTTTCTTGTGCTCAGATATACCTCTCTAGGTTGGGGACATAGCTCAGTGGTAGGGTGCGGCCTAACAAGCACAAGGCCCTAGATTCCATCCCAGCACCGCAAAGGAAAAAACTTGTAAAAACTGTGCATCTGAGCTGAGTGTGTTGGTGAACATCTTCAATCCCAGCACTTGGGAGGCTGAGACAGGAGGATCATTGTAAATTTGAGACCAGCCTGGACTACAAAGTGAGCTCAAGGCCAGCCTGAAATAGCGAGACCCTGTCTCAAAAAGACAAAACAAAACAAAACAAACAAGCAAACCAACCTGTGTATCTGTCCATCCATCCCTTCAGCCACTACATCTTTATCGAATGCCTGTTCTGCCTATTTTAGAAGCCAAGCACATAATGGAAAACAAAAAAGGTCGCTGTCCTTTAGAGTTTATATTCTAGTAGGGGAGACAGTAAACTAAGAAGTAAAAATTGGAGCACACGCTAGGGCGATGAAGAAAATAAAACTGGGGAATGCAAGGAGTGACGCAGGTTTGTAAAGCAACATTAGATTCTCAGATTGGTAGACAAGGAAGATTGTCCCATGGAATGACATTTGAGTTGGGTGTGGTGGTGCGCACCTGTAATCCCAGTACTTGGGAGGCTGAGACAGAACATTGTGTGATTGAGGCCAGCCTGGGATACACAGTGAATTCAAAGACAGTCTGAACTATATAGTGAGACTCTGTCTCAAAAAACAAAAGAAAAACAAGGAGGAGAAAGAAGAAGAGGAAGAGGAAAAGAGAAGCCCTTGGAAGGTGTGTGTTATACAATCAACATGTATCAACCATTTGCTATGAACTAGACATAGTATAGTACTAAGTGCTTTGCACTTTATTTGCCATTTAAAGTGAACAATAATTCATGAGATTATATTACTTGTTCCATCGAATAACCATTGAATAAGGATAAAGAGCACCAATTTTAGAATGGTTACAATTTAAGCCCCATGACTTATCAGCTGTGTGAACACAGACAAATGCTTACCCTCTCTGAGCCAGCTTCCTTTTTGCAAAATAACCTCATGATACGGCACAGTGACAGCTATTATCCTCCTTATTGCTGGAGATAGTGCCATCTGGGAGGGGTGTCAAAGGGAGAAAGCAATCTCTGTATAGTAAATCTCCACCCAGTGACCTGCTTCCATAATCCAGCCAGAAATTTGTGGTGTCCTTGGGCTGCCTGCAAAGGCTTGAAACTTCTCAGCTCTGGGTTGTTTTGGCATCTTGAAGAAAGAGCAAGATCTGGGTGTGGGTGCAGGTGCCTATCATCTCAGCGCTTTGGTAGGCTGAGGCAAGAGAATAGCAAATTTAAACCAACCCTGGCAACTTAGTGACACTGAGAGTTTGTTTCAAAATAAAATAAGGGCTGGAGCGGTAGCTCAGTAGTACAAAGACCCTGGGTTAAATCCCCAATACTAAAGAGAAGAAGAGAAAGAAGAGAAGAGGAGAGGAGAGGAGAGGAGAGGAGAGGAGAGGAGAGGAGAGGAGAGAAGATGAAGAGAAGAGAAGAGAAGAGAAGAGAAGAGAAGAGAAGAGGAGAAAGAAGAGAAGAGAAGAGAAGAGAAGAGAAGAGAAGAGAAGAGAAGAGGAGAAGAGAAGAGAAGAGAAGAGAAGAGAAGAGAAGAGAAGAGAAGAGAAGAGAAGAGAAGAGCAAGCAGGCCTGTCTTAAGGAATATTTTACACCCAGCACACTTGCCGCAGGAAGACAGGAGAATGCTTATCTAGTCACATAGTCATAACCTGGATTCCCAGAAAGAGGGTGTGGAGCTGAGGGTCAGTGTGCAGGAGGCTTGTTAAACAGTGCTCTTGGCAGCAGGACCCACACAAAGAAAGTGAGGGAAGTTGAGGGAGGGAGAAGTCAGATAGAATGCAGAGTAGTCTCAACAGCAGCCTCAGTGATCCGATCCATGGTCCTTTGCAGCTGTGCTGAGTGGGTGACAGTGGGCCCCTTGGAGCCCTGGTAGATCTCTCACTGGAGGCTCTGCTAGCATGGAGTAGCCCAGGACCACCTGAACAGTCCCAGAAGAGTCTGACAGCTCAGGCTGGCCAGCCCGCAGGACACCCAGAATGTGGGGTGATAGCACCTTCATCCAGATAGGAGGCTGAGCAGAGGATCTGATCTCCCACCTCGCCCTGTACCCTCCCCAGTTTTCTCATGTGCATGTTGTACCTCTGCCTGCTCTTTGCAACTCTCCAAGAAAGGATCTGCAAAATAAGATACGTTTTAAATTCACAAAATTCATGGTTTTTTTTTTTTTTCCAGCATTGAGACGTGCTAGACAAGCACTCTAGCGTTGAGTTAATGTGTCCAGTACTCTTACTTTCCAGAGAGAGTCTTGCTAAATTGCCAAGGCTGGTCTTGAATTTGTGATCCTCCTGCCTCTGTCTCCCAAGTAGCTTGGACTACAGGTTTATACCCTTGCACCTGGCCAAGAGTTTTGTTTGTTTTAGAGACAGGGTCTCACTTTGTAGCGCAGGCTGGCCTTGAACTCACTATGTAACCTGGGCTGGTCTCAAACTCACTGTGATCCTCCTACCTTGACCTCTTGAGTAATGGGATTACAGACTTGTGCCACCAGCATCCATCTCCGTGGGGCAAGGTGTGCTGGCTATAAAAATCTAAAATATTCCTAATGACAGGCCTGTTTTCTTTTTCTTTCTTTCTTTCTTTCTTTCTGTCTGTCTGTCTGTCTGTCTTTCTTTCTTTCTTTCTTTCTGTCTTTCTTTCTGTCTTTCTTTTTTCTTTCTTTCTTCTTTCTTTCTTTCTTTCTTTCTCTCTTTCTTTCTTTCTTTCTTTTTCTTCTTTCTTCAGTACTGGGGATTCAATCTAGGGCTTTTGCACTAAGCTACAGCTTGCTGAGCTGAGACAGATTTGCCATGTAGTTCAGGCTGGCCTTGAACTTGCTATGTAGTGTAGGCTGGCCTTGAACTCATGGTAATCCTCCTGCCTCAGCCGCCTGAGTGTGTGTGCCACCATGCCCAGAAAAAGTTTTTCTTTTGTAATGATGAGTATTATTACCCATGTGAGTACATATATGGAAAATAATTGTTTCAGTCTTAATGGCAGGAAGATCCAACTAAAATGGCAATAAAAATATTTGACCCTGGGGACTGGGGATTTAGCTCAGCGGCATAAGCGCCTGCCTTGCAAGCGAGTTGGATGGATCCTGGTACCGATTAAAAAAAAAAATTGATCCTGATTTATAAACCAAATGTGATATGTATACTATACCTATAATCCAGCTACTTTGGCAACTGAGGCAGAAGGATCATGAGTATGATACCAGCCTGGGCAATTTAGTGAGTTTGAGATCAGCCTGGGCTACCCATTATGATCTGTCTCAAAAAAACAAAATAAAGTGAAATTTGGCTGGATTTGTAGTTCAGTAGTACAGTCCTGGCATGCCGAGGTCCTGGACTCAGTTACCAGATCTCCCCACCCCCCCAAAAAAAAGAGAAAGGAAGAGGAAGAGGGGAAGAAAGGGAGAAGGAGAGGGGGAGAGAGAAGAGAAAGAGAGAGAGAGGAAGAGAGGGAGAGAGATAATAAAACATTTGACCCTACAAATTTTCTAAGCATTTATTGCAAGAAAATAATCATAAATGTGTGCAAATATTTAGCCAAGAGATAGTTCCTTGTTATTTAATAGCAAATAATTAGAAACAACCTAAATGTACAACAAAGAATTTCCCTGGTAAAGCATGGTACAATAGAATACTAACGAGCCATTAAAAATGATGTATATGGGAAATGGAAAATTTCTCACAGCCTGATTATTTGAATAAATGGCTATAATAATGTATGTATTATGATCCTATTGTTGCAAAAAAAACCCTCAATATTTGTATTTCTTTTTTGTAGAAAAAAAAACACTGAAAGGAAAAGAACCTAAATCCTAACAGTGATTATTTCCACATGATAGGATTATTGGTATTTTTTCCTTGTTTGTGGGAACCATACTAAGCATGTTCCTCTTTTTGTATTAAGGAGGAAAGCAATGTAAGTTATTTAAAAAGAAATAGATTCTGTCCCTGTAACCCAGTGAGCTCTTCCAAAAACAAGAAACAAGGCTTGTCCTACAAATGAGTTTGAAGTCTTCTGAGCAAAGGACAGAAATCAATGAATTTTAAATGTCTGAGCAATGTGCAGAGTTGGAGAGAATACAAATTCCTTGGGCTGGATGGGGTTCTGGAAGCTGCGAGAGGAAAGGACAAATGCTCTGTCCTGGGGCAGACAACCGGCACACTCGGAAGATCACACATCCAAAAATAGCTGCCTTCTCCGGGCTCTTGCCCAGAACCAGGCCTCGGCCAGGTGCTGTAAATGTACTTGGGGACACTGGATCCTCATTTCGAGGTGGGCGCTGTGCTCCACTTCACTTTACAGGTGGAAAGTGGGGCTCAGAGAGGTTCAGTGTCTAGGCCAGGGTAACACAGTTAATGAGAGTGGAGAACCAAATGCAAGACAGATGGCCATCGGGGCTACGCTCTGATCGATTGTGCCACATCATGTACAATCATTTTCCTCTTTTCACTGTAGCCTTGGCCTGATATGCTTGAATTTATATATAGACTGAACGCCAAGGGCAGACTCCTGCCTGCACCAAGGACAGGGTAATGATGGAATGCAGAGAAAATATTAGCTGGGAGCCCCTCAGTGGGCAGTCTGTGTGCTGACCGCCTTCCTGCCATTCCTTGTCCTGCTGTTCTCTCCAAACCCCTGCACATAAACTCTGACTGCTTGAACCTTCCTCTCCATGGCACTTCCCCCCCCCCAGCCCAGTGAGCTACATCCCTAATTCTGTTTTGAGACAGGATCTTGCTAAGTTGCTGAATTGATAAGGCTGGGCTGGAAATTGAAATTTTCCTACCTCAACCTCCTAAAGTGCCCAGGATTATAGGTGTGCACCACAATGCCAGCTTCTCTTGTACACTCGAAAGGCAGCCAGCTGAACTTTCCTGTTCAAATATTTTTAATGGCTCTTACAAGGTCAAGTTCAAATTCCTTAGTCTTGATAGACCTGGATCTTCTCAAACTGGGCATGGTGGCGCATCCCAGCTCTTGAGAGGCTGAGCCAGAAAGACTGTTGCAAGTTTGAGACCAGCCTGGGCTACATAGTGAGTTCAGGACCAGCCTAAATTATATAATAAAACCCTATCTCAAAAAGACAAAACAGTCCCCCCAAAACCCTCTAACTTAGAAAACCTGCTGAATAGGGTCCTCGTGTGCCTCTCTTTCTTCACATCTTATAACTGTACAAGGATTGTAGAAGCAGTGAATATGAGTTAGAATCCTGGCCTTACTGGTCTTCAGTTGGGAGACCTGGGCTATCTTGCTTCTCCTCTTGAAACCTCAGTTTGCTCATCTAGAAAATGGAACAATGATGATCGCAATAGCTCACAGGGCAGTCAGGAAGATATTCACTAGTGCTTGTGATGTGCTTAGCACAGGTGTACTGGGGGGACTTTTTGGTTATCGTAGTGAAGAAATGAATGGGGGCTCCTTGACAGCCCTCAAGGACCGGAGCCTAATTAGTATATAATATTTTTATTATTTATTTATTAAGACAGGGTCTCACTATGGAGTTTAGGCTGGCCTTGAGTTGACTTTGTAGCACAGGCTGGTCTCGAACTTGCAACAATCCTCCTGCCTCAGCCTCCCAAGTGCTGGGATTACAGGTATGCACCACGAAGTCTGGCTCTCCTAATTACTATATCTGACCCACAGAATGTAGGCAGAGAGCTCTGGGGATGACTGGGCAGCTGAATCATTCCAGTACCTCCACCTCATTGTCCTGGCTGCTTTAAAACCTTGTCCTGGCTTCTTTTCCAGCCCTCTGAGGCCGGATCGCTCTCGTGTTCTCCTTTGCGTCCCTTGGCAATCACTTGTTCAGTGTCTCTCAGAGTTTTAAAACCCAGTGGCCTGCTGGCCTCTTCGGGCAGCTCTTATCTCTTTTCCACACCTTTCACTGTGTAACTGAGCCCTCTTCGCTTTCCGTTGGCCCTGATGTCTGGGCAGATTTCTGTCTCTGTTTCATACAGGCCTCCAACAGTGACCTGCCCTTGAGCTGCAAGTCCAAGTGAGGGCTTATTTCCTCATTTTGCTAAGCTTTCCTCATGAAACACTGCCTTCAGATTGGGCCCCCCTAGGGATGCCCCTCCCCTCCACTGATGGGGAGGCTATGGCAAAGTGGAAATTAGGGAAATATATTCTGCCCAGCTTCCTGCGTTCCTTTCTTTCCTCTGTCTCCCTGTCAGTGGAATGACCTGAATAATGGATAGTATTAGTGGAAGTGTAAGAGATGATAAGACCTCTTTTCCATACTAAGCCAATCACATGTGGATTACTGTGGTTTGTAGTTCAAGTGCCAAGCTATAGGGAGGCAGGGAAGGTAAGGCTGACAGCAAAGGTTTTAGAAGCTGGCAAAGCTGGGTTTACATATGGCCATAGGTGATTGAACAGTATGAAACTTGTCATCATGCCTATTCTCAAGATTTACTTTGAGGATTTGCTGAGGTAATTTCCAGTCCTACAAGGCTTAATGGGGCTCCTCGTCTAGGCTCCTAGGACACTCACCACACACCTCTCAGAGAGAACCCTACCTCTTCTCTGCCCCAGTGCTATGTGTCCAGGCTGTCTGGAGTCCAGAGGCTTCTGGAGAACAGTCTCGGAGGAGTGAGGCAGCTATGCCAAGAGGGTGAAGCATGGGTGCACAGAAAGAACACCCACTTGTGGGAGCAATGGCAGGAAGCATCTGCTACCTCTCATCTGGGTCCCTGTGAGTAGTTCCCTGCCTGCTCAGCAGTGTACCTCACAGGGAGCTACGTCTACACATACCTCATTCTGGCAATCTTCCCAGCATCTCTGCTTGCAGGTAAAATGGCTGGGATTCTAAAAGAGGAGGTAAATTTACTCAAAGTCCCAGAACCAAGGAACAGCCAAACCCAGATGGGTTTTGGCCCCAGAGCCAGCCTTTGCTCTGAATGGCAAAAACCCAAGAAGCCATCAGACATTTAGGGGACCCAGATTAAAAAAAAAAAAGCCTGAGAACTTTACTTTCAATTCTGAGTTTATACTCTATGGAAGAGGGAGCCTGGCAGAAGGCTGGGACAGCAAACTTGCTTGCTTGTCAACAAGCTCCCATCCAAGGGCATCTCTGTGAGACATTCCTAGGCTGCCCCCTACAGCAGCCTAGAGAGTCTATTTCATAGCGGAACTTTCTTTTTGGTAACAGGGATCAAACTCACCACCTCACATTTGCCAGGCAGGCGCTTATGCTGCTGAGCTAAATCCCAGCCATTCCATGACAGAACTTGATCATGGAAGTGAAAGCCTTGGAGTCCATGCCATCCTCTGATTCTGTCCCCTAGCAAGAATCATCAACCAGGACCAGACATGGTGGCACACACCTGTAATCCCAGCACTTGGGAGGCTGAGACAGGAGAATCATCACAAGTTCAAGGCCAGCCTGGGCTACATAATGAGTTTAAGGCCAGCCTGATTTCCATAGCAAGACACTGTCTCAAAAATGCAAAACAAAACAAAAAATCATCAGCCAAAATCCAGGGAGAGGCAACTCAAAACAGCCCATTCATAGCCCATGGAGTGTAGAATTCTGTTCCAGAACATACTCCCTAGAATGGCAGGTGATTTGTGCAGTTTCTGAATAGGAGGATCATAAGTTCAAGCCCAGTCTAGGCAAGTCAGCAAAATTTTGTTTCAGAGTAGAAGTCTAAATTAAAAACCAAACAAACAAACAAAAAAAGAGCACTGGGGATGTGCTCAATTGTCGAATAGTTGTCTAGCACCTACAAGGCACTGGGTTAAATCTCTGGTACTGCAGGAAAAAAAAAACTGCCAAAAATGTGGTGTAGACAGGGTTGCCTGTCACAGGAGTTTACATCTCTCCCATTTGAACATGGTTTGCCAGTTTTGGTTTGCTACTACCCTCCATCATTCTTACCTTCATGGCCTCATCTGACCCTCATAATTACCTGTGCCCATGAGGCAAGAGGCAGAAATCATTCCCATTTCTTACAAAAGGAAACAGCTGCCCAGAGAGGTTAAGTGACTGATCCAAGGTCACAATCCTAATTGAAATCCAGGACCTGGACTCCAGCTTTCTGACTTTTCACTATCCCAGGCCACCTTTATGAACAAATTAACAATAAAAAGAATGGGCATGTTGAGACGTGGGAATCTGTGTGTGAAAGAATGCTGAGCAAGTAGAGCAGAGTGTGAGATGGGAGATAGGCTCGGAGCCTATGTATAAACGCTGCAAAGAACATTCCTAAATTCACAGGAATAATTGCTGCTCAGGCTACTGGGGGTTGCTTTTCTCCCTGGCTCTTCAGTGAAAACCACTTCTAGGAAGAGAAAACCATAATTACCTCCTTGGGACAGCAGAACATTTAGGGACCTGAGAGCACCTGGGCGGGGGCAGGGGCACAACTCCTACAGCCAGAAAAAACAAACTCAATGTCATTATGTCATATTTGGAAAACCAGAATTTAGCCCCTGTTGTGTTTGTCATTCAGACTGCAGCAAATAAAGCCGGATGAAGCCCCTGAGGCTGGGAGAGACCTACAGAAGCGTGGTGAATTCTTAAGCAGGACAGCAGCGGGCCAGGTGTCTGAAATGCCAGGGCCTGAGGAGGGGGGCTGGTTGTGGGTTTGAATAGTCAAGAAAACTAAATGCCTTTCTGGTTTCTCCAAGTTCTGTTGGTCTGTGTAAAATTCTCTTGATGTGTTATTGATTGTTGGAAGAGAATTTTCTGTGTGATGTGAAGTCAGAATTCCTTTTTTTTTTTTTTTTCTTTTTGAAACAGGGTCTTGCTATGTAGTTCAGGCTGGCCTTAAATTCACTTCATAGCCTGGATTGGCCTCCTGCCTCAGTCTTCCATGTGCTAGGATGGCAGGCATGTGCCAACACACCACTTTTAAGGACTCCCACCTCCACACCTTATCTCATAAACACATAGTGCTGCAGCTGGTTACTTTCAGGCAGTTTAGACTTTTTAACGTTGCCTTGGTTCAAGCTGCAGAACTGCAACAGCAGCCACAGGCCGGAGTCAAGGTCTCTCCCTTGTTGCTCCAGCACACAGGGGTCTACAGAAGACAGAGAGGCGGGGGCTGACCTGGAAACTTGTGCATGGCTCATCCTCCTCCCAACCAACGCCCCCCTCCCCCGCACCCGGTTCCCTGGCGCTCTGGCTCCGTTCAGCCATCCCATAAACATGCTTGTGGGAAACATGCCCGCCCCACCTCTCAGCTTTCTCCTCAATGCCAAGCTTGAGAAGGGTTGAGTTTTCCACTTCCTCCCCATCTGCTCTCCCATTCTCCCTACTGTCTCCCCACAACTTCCATCAAAGCCCAGGTACAGGCCCTTGTGGGCCCCACTGCCTCTCTGCTTTGTGACTCTTTGGTTGCTGCCTGAACTGTGACGGCGCTCTGCTTTGGGGAAGTCTTTTTGCTTTTGGCCTGTTTGTCCTTGCCTGTTTTCTTTCCTACTAATTAAAAGTTCCATTCATTTACTTATTAGGACTGAGGACAATCATTAGTAGTTATTTTTCCAAAATGTTGGAGTGAATGTCCATGTACCCCCCACACTGCAAACTCGAGGACAGAGGCTGATCTTTTTTATACCTGCCTGGCACCTAACAGGTCTTTGGTGAGTATGCACCAAACAGGAGCCCTTGTCTACCCTCCCTTGGCCCTCCCTGCCAGCTCACCTTGTGGCCTGAGCCAGGGGATGGACCGCAAACTTAAGATGGCTCAGGTGCTTTGGACCAACACCTGGAGCTAGCCCGATCTGTGTGCCCCTCACACTGAGCCCCTTCCCAGACCCCAGTGCCCCTCGGGCTCTGCTGTCACCAACTCAGCTGAGGATGCCTTAACCCCCTCCCTTTTTTCCTGAAGAGGGATTGGACATAAAAATGAAGAATCATTCAGTGGGCTTAAAAGCAGACTAGATAAAATGAAGGAAAGGAGGAATGAATATGAAAACAGAAAAAAAGTGAAGAAAATAGAACAGAGTATCGGAGATCTGTGGGACAATATAAAGTCTGATATGCATGTAGCTGGAGTCCTGTCAGCCTGGCCCAGATCTTCTTGTCCAGCTATTTCACTTTTATTTTCCGCTTTCATTTTATGTATGGGCTCAAGGACGGGGAAGAATGGCAGGGACTGGATATAGGGATTAAGAGTGGGGTTTTAGCCCGGTGTGATAGGGCAGGCCTGTGATCCTCGCACTCTGGGAAGCCACAGCAGGAATCAAGCTCAGCCTGGGCAACTCAGTAACATAGTGAGATCCTGTCTCAAAATAAAAATGAATAAAAACATGGCTGGGGATGTAGTTCCATGTGAAAGCCCTCAGTTCAGACCTAAGTACCATTAAAAAAAATAAAGTGGGACTTTAGGAGACAATCTTTGGATGAAATCTCCCGGGTCACTTACTAACTGTGTGATCTTGGGTTGGTTCCTTAACTTTCCCTGTATCTTGGTTTTCGCACCTGTTCCTACCTTGCAGGATTAAACAAAAGAATGAAAGGAAAGAGCTCAGCACAAACTCAGACAATGGCAGGTACTCAGCAATGTTTTTATTATTACAAATCCATGTGGTCTCACCACCATCAGCCACGCTGTTGCTATTACTTTCATTTATGTACATTTCTTTCCAGATTGGATGTGTACACAAAATTTTTTTGTTTTACATTTTTACAATCATGGTGCATCGTACCATTTTGTATTCTTTTAAATTTATTCTTTAAAAAAAGTCAGCTTCCCATGTGGCTACTAAGTCTTTATTCATGTCATTTTGAAGGACTACTTAACAGCCCCTGCCTTTTCTGTGGACTGACCTATGTTTTTTGTTTCCCTCTCAGTACTATTTTCCTTGAGCTCCTGGTGTGACAGCAACATGTATCTGGTCAACCATTTCCTCCTCCAAGTGGCACCTGGCTTTTTTTTTAATCGGTAGCGGGGATCAAACTCACGACTGCGCACTTGCAAGGCAGGCGCTTATGTTGCTGAGCTAAATCCCCAGCCTGACACCTGGCTGTTTTTAAGAAGCAACTCAAAAAGGATGTGTGTGCAGGCTCTGCTGCTCATGTGCCACCAGCTCTAGACAGATTATCTGCCTAGGCTTCCTCAATGGGCTCCCTTTTCATAAATGATCAGTTTTACCCCACCACTTTACAGGGGCGCAGAAGCTCTGTTCCAGTGCACATATTGCCCATCATTGCTATTCTAGGACTAGAAACAGAGACACTTGGGTACCAAGTCCTTTCTGAGGCACAAGATCTTATAATCTTCCCAAGAAATACCTGTAATAATCATATTCTCTGCCAGGGCACAGAGAAGGCACTTAGAAGATACTGCATAGGAGCAGCAGTGAAGGTGGCAGCATTCAGTGACAGAGCAGGCAGGGGCAGGACCCCAACTGACTCCACGAACACACCACAGCTGCGAATTTTAAACCTGGGAATCTCCTCTCATGATTTCACTGCACAAAGCGAAAATCATCCTTCTGGTCCAACACGCTCACTTCAGATAGGAATACTGAGGGCCTGAGGGGCAGGGGTGCCTGTGAGCACCATTCTGGATGGCCCCTGAGCTGTTTTCAAAGCATCCTGAATGGGTGCCCTTGAGATCAAGAAGCAGAAAGCAGCAGCTCCTCAAAGGAGACTAAGTTTGATTTGGTATTACTTTCTAAAAAACGGTCTTTTCAGATCCTCTTAAGCCAGGAGGCGCCTGGGAAACCTCAACACTCTTCCAAGTGGCTGGGGGCACAGGTGACAAAGTGAAGGTAAAAAGAGCTATGTGAGCAGGTAAGGCAGGTAAAAACCACAGCTCCCAGAGCCCTTGCCTCATGCCAGACATGAGAGCTGGGACTGAGGAGCTTGGTCACTGGCAAATGCCTCTGGGAGGAAACAGAGTCCTCACATTGCCCGTCAGGACAGCAGACTCTGGGGCTGACCTCAGCTAATTCTGCAGCTCACGAGGGACACCACCCCCATATCTGTTCTGCATCTGAAACACACCAAGAGAAGCGAGAGACACAGAGGGACTGCTATTGATTTTCACTTGTGAGGGCTGACCTAACAAAACCAATCCATCAAGCACCTGTCTGCCTCTGCCGCACAGTTTATCCTAACTATGTGCAAATAAATGGCACTAGCACCCAGGGTGATTTGTCAAGGTCCAGCTGGGCATGGGCCTTGGCTTCCACTGATGGGTTCCAGGCCAGGCTGGGCTAAAATCAGCCCAGAAAATGCCCCCTTTGATATGAGTTGATTAGTGACACTCTGGGAGGCCTGGAAGCTACTGCCACACAGGGAACTGGTTGCCCACACCTTTGAGACAGTTTTGAGGAAAGCAGCCCAATTCCCATGAGCTTCAGCTGGGCATCCTCGCTTGCTTCTTAGTCACTGGATTTTGGAGGGTTTAATAAAGTGTATATACAACCACGAGGCACTGAATTCTGTTATTGGCGCTTCCACTTGCTACATGTCCTTGGGCCAGCTATGAGATGGAGATATCATATACAGGGGTCTCGGACTCATAAAGATCCCAGGGTCAGACTCTGTCCAATCCCAATTCTGCCAGCTCCTGGCTGTGGTCTTGGCAGATACCCCAGGCCTCAGTGCTGCGCTTTGCTCATCTATACTATGGGGCTAAAAACAGTACCTACCTCCTCGGGCAGAGGTCGTCAGGGCTGAGACAACTGAAAGGGCCATGGAACCTCCCACCCTCCAGCTCCTTCTTCCATAGGCAGCAACTGGGGGGGGCTCAGAGAAAGGTCTGGTGTGCTCATGGTCACACAGCAAGGCAGAACAACACGAGGAGGGGTTAAACGGAGAGACAAGCAAGAACGTTCAACACAGCACAGGGGCCACCTTGCCCTCTTGTCCTTTAGCTGGCAGCTGTCATGGAAGAATGAGACACGGGAGTGGGTCACGGCGTTATCACAGATCGCTGCTGGAAAGGGTCAGAAACTTTATTTGCAGGCCTTGTGTTGCTTCCAACCAACAGGTTTCCTGCCATCCATAGGTAAAGGGAGATGGCGTCCGGCCCATGAGGTCTGGGGGGCTTGCTTTGGGGCTCAGTTCCCTGCCCTTTCCCACCAGCACATCTGGAGAAGGAGGTGTCTTGATGGCCTGCCGGATCCTCTACCGAGGGATAAGGCACTGTGTGTTCTACAAGAAGGTGCTCCTGGGTGGCTGGTAGGCAATGAGGTGACCTTCTCAGAGACTGCAAAGGGCCAGCTGGAGAGGAGGCCTCAGGAAGGGATCATGCCTTTGCTTCTCTTGCGGTCAGCCATGGTTCTCCGGTTGTGGTTGGCTCTTATTGCTTTGTTAGCTTCCTTCTTCCGGCGCTCCTGTGTTGTCTCCCGGCTCTGTCCATGGCCCCGTGGACCACCCGCTACTGCTGTTGAGCTGTCATGTCGGTACCTGGGGAGCAACAACCCATCCCCAGAGAAGCCATGAGCTGGAAGAGGCCTGCTGGGACAAACCTGCAGCCTGCCACTAGTTAAGGACACACACCCTGGACCAGGTCACTCATAGCCCAACCTTGGGCAGGAGGGGAAGTGAGAGGTAGGCACTGGGGATTCTGGTCAGCTCTCCATCTGGTGTTTCTCTTCTCTAGACCTCGCTTCTAGATGGGCCCATCAGTAAGCTGCAGGGGAGCAAAACTTGAGTGCTGATTATAGTCCATGTGGAGAATGATCTGAGCCCAGTCTTTTTTTGTACCAGGAATCAAATTCATGACCTCACATTTGCCAGGCAGGCGCTGTGCTGCTGAAGCATATCCCCAGCCCTGGCTGCCTTTTTTATTTTTTTAAAGAGATGCGCTCTCACTACATAGTCAAAATTGGCCCCCAAATTCCTAGCATCAAGCAATTCTCCTGCCTTAGGCTCCTGAGCAGCTGGATCTTTAAGCATATGCTTCTGTGTCTGGATTGGGCTAAATCCAGGTTTACCGCCTATAGCGTGACTTCTGGCAGTTTACATAATATCACTGAACTTGAGTTTCTTCACCTGTAAAGTGAGGATAATAATACCAGCTATTTCCGAGAGTTGTTGTGAGAGTACACAAGAAGTACTTGGGGTTTATGTGTGGGTTCTTTGGGTGGTCAGGTTTTCTCCCACCAGAGTTAGCTCCTTGAATGCTTACCCCTTCCTGGCGAGGAAAGCCATGCGCCGGGCTTCTGCCCTCTCTCTCAGTACTGCAGGGTCCTGCACAAAATGGTCAGGCTATGGAAGGAAGAGGAGACAAAATTATGCAAGGGGCTCCATTTCCCTCAGCTACGATGAAACCATGCTTGAACCAATCGTGTTCATGCCCCTATGCTAAGGAGGGGGAAGCTGCAGCAGGCAGGGGGAGCCCAGGAACACGCTGACTTGCTGCAGTCTGAGACCTGCATTAGGAGTGGGAGGCAGCTAACAGCCTAGGCTTCCTGGACAGGCTGTTGAGGTGCA
>PVJX010036513.1:0-17546 GCA_004027295.1 Dolichotis patagonum
ACCACAGAGCTACATTCCTGGCCCAATTTTTGTTGTTTTTAAGATATCTGTGAGTTTATGGTCATTTTCATAAGCCCTGTGTTCTAGTTCTGACTCTGTCCTCACATTAGCCATTTCTGGTACTCATACTTTCAGAAGAATTTTTTTTTTAGATCCTAGATTTTTCTTTGGTACCTTTTCATCGACTCTACTTCTTTGCTAAACTTGTCATTCATGTTTTGTATAATTTTTGTTAGTTCAGCTATCTTTTAATTAGGGTCTTCTGTAAGCTTGCTGATCATTTTGTTTATTAAGCCCATTACCTATTTAGTTATATTATACTTGCTGGTCACCTTATTGGTCTGTTTTCTTGGTCTCATCTTTTACCATTTCTTGTGATTCTTCTTTTTGATTTCCTTCCCATCAATGCCCCATGCTTTAGTTTTGGGGGAGTTGGGAGTTTTTGGAGGCATTTTGTTGCCTTGTCTTTTCATGTTTCTGTTTTTGTGTGTGTGCTGAGGGTTGTGGTCATTGATAGCAGAAGGACTTTTTTGCTGGCATGGAGATTGTATGATCCACTTTCCATTCCCTTGTCACTGTTTATAAATCTGACCACTTTTGTTCATTTTGGGTGGGAGGGGCAGAGTAATTAGCTGAGCACCCAGTTCTCCAAAAATGCACTTCAACACCATTTTTAAAAATTTGTTGTTCTTTTTTAAAATTAATTTTATTGGTACTCTTTTGATACATATTGTGATCACATTCATCATAGGGAATTTGTCTTAATTCTTTCCCCCCCCAACTCCTCCTCTTCCTTCAACCTTTTCCCCCTCCTTATTTATAAAAGCTTTGTTTACATTTTTCCCTTTCCTTTTTCTTTCCTTCTCTTTCTTCTCCCCACTCCATTGTTCCTTTCTCATTTGGACATTTTCTTCCTACTTTCCAATATCTATCCTCCACTTTGGTCCTTATTTATGCTTTTGATTTTTCACACAAAAGAAACAATGGGATATTTAAATATGTGTCTAGTTTACTTTATTTAAAAGTGTGATATTGCTTGGACCCCTGAACTTCCACTGGCATGCGGGGCCTGGCCAGGCCACTTCCGTGCCTTTGCTATCCCACTGGCCTCAGATCCCCAGACCTCCACTGGCTCACAGCACTGGGCTGGGCTGCTTCTGCGCCCCCACCTCCTGGAATTAGTATTGCTGTTGATCTTCGGTTCCCACTCTTCCTCCCAGAACCTTGGACTGCAGTGGATTAACTATGCTGGGTTGATGGGAGACTCAATAATCCATCATCCAAACAGAAGACCTCAGCAGGCTTCCGTCAGTGTAGTGAGTTTGCATCTAAAATAGAGGTCTTCAGTGGTAAACAGGAGCAGTAGCAAAACCTCCTCCAGCTATAGGATCTTGGTGAGCTTGGAAGAGTGTGGGTGACTCCTTCCTCCACACAGAGAATATCAGGTAGGTTAAGGAGGGTGCCAATAAGGCCTCTCCCAACCTGGAGAAAATTAAAAGGGCTTATGAGACACCCAATGACACAGTAAGGTCCCAGCCGACACAAACACTATAGACAGGAAGATCTGGTGACCTGGAACAACCTGAAGACATAGTAATAGCAGGAACTAAAGGTTGACTTACATCAATACTCCTAGGCTAGTCAACCTAGGAAGAATATAGGATTCACCCAACAGGCCCTGAAGGAGGAATTCAGGTGACTAGCCTATCTCTTCATTGTGGTATGAAGAAAATGGACAAATGTCAACCACACAGTAGGACCCTAAGATACACACACTGATAATTGAGATTAGTGGGATTGAAAGACCAAATGATAGCCTGAAGGGTGAAAAATGACAAAATGACAAGGCAAAATATAACCTCAAACATCTAGTCCGTCAGGAGTAAGTACAGGAGGCATTGAAATAGCGGACTTTAAAAGTCATACAACAAAAATCTCTAAAAAGATAGCAAGTGAAATAAAGAAACAAATCCATGAGGCTACAGAGGAAATCAAATTAGAAATAGTTTCTCACATAAAGACAGAAATAACAACCTTAGTAAAGGAGTTGCTCAGCATAGCTAGAGAAGAAATAATTTAAAAAGTACAGGAGCATGGGAAACTGATTAAAACCTTGAATGAACAATATAGAAAACAAGCAGAATCCATGAAACAAATTCAAAGAGATATCCAAGGAACAAAAAAATTCTATTCAAAGCATGCAAAACCATTTAAATGAAGCTGAGGATAGGATTTTGGACCTTGAGGACAGGATCGCAATTAGTGATCATGAAAGGATAGAACTTTTAAAAATAACAAAGCAGCATGAAATGACAATTCAGCAGCTTCAAGATGATGCCGAGAGAACAATATAAGACTATTAAGGCATCAATGAAGATGCAGGAGTCAATGTGAATGACATCGGTAAACTAGTCTTAGAAGTAATAGCAGAAAATTTCCCAAATATGGGGGAAAAAATCTAATGTAAAGATAAGTGAGGCATATAGAATGCCAAACAGTCACAACCAACATAAATTTACACTCAGACATGTAATAATTAAGATCCCAGACATACAGCATAGAAACAGTATTCCATGCAATAGGAACCCAGAAAAAAGTAGGGATAGCTATTCTGTTTGCAGACAATGTGAACTTCAAACCTAAAATGATTAAAAGAGATAAGGTCACTACATACTTGTTAGTGGAAAAATTCAAGAGGAAGAACTAACAATTATAAATATATATGCACCAAATACAGGAGCACCCAAATATATAAGACAAATACTAATGGATGTGAAAAACCAAATATACAAGAACACAATTGTAATAGGGGATCTTAATACCCCATTATCATAAAGAGATAGATCAACTAGACCAAAAGTCAGCAAAGAAATAATAGAACTGAATCATACCTGTGAGCAACTGGGCTTAGTAGATGTTTACAGAGTGTTTCACCCAACTACATCAGAATATACCTTCTTCTCAGCTGCACATGGGACATTCTCCAAAATAGACCATATATTAACCCATAAAACATTCGTAAGTAAATGCAAAGGTATTGAAATTATCTCATGCATATTATCTGACCATAGTGCATGGAAACTGGAAATTAATGGCAAAAGAAATTGCAAAACCTGCATAAATACATGGAAATTAAAAAACAACCTTCTGAACAACCAGTGGATTACAGATGAAATTAAAATAAATTTTAATAAAAGAAATAAAGGAATACCTACAATTCAATGAAAATGCAGATACAACATACTGTAACCTGTGGGACACAGTGAAAGTGGTCCTAAGAGGGAAATATATAGCTATAAATTGTCATATCAAGAAAACAGAGTAAGTACAAATAATCCAGCTAATACTACATCCCAAGCTTCTACAAAAAGAAGAGCAAGTAAAACTCAAATCTCATAGAAGAGAGGGAATTGTAAAGATCAGAGCAGAAATTAATGCAATTGAAACTAAAAAAACAATACAAATAATTAATAAATCAAGAGCTGGGTTTTTTAGAGAATAAACAAAATTGATAAAACTCTAGCCAACCTTGTCAAGAAAAAGAAAGGAAAGACTCAAATTCACACAATAAGCATTGAGAAGAGAGAAATCACTACAGATCCCAAGGAAATTCAAAAGATCATGAATTCCTACTCTGAAAATCTTTACCCACATAGAGTGGAAAAACACAGAGGAAATGGATATAGATTTCTAGAAATGTATGACCTATCACAGCTCAATCAAGAAGATAAAACAATTTTGAATAACCCTATATCAGCTATTAAAACTGAAAATGTGATTTAAAACTTACCAACAAAGAAAAGCCCAGGTCCTGATGGATTCATGGCTGAATTCTACAAGAAATTTACAGAAAATTTGATGCCAATACTCTGTAAACTCTTCACTGAAATTGAAAGGGAAGTAATCCTCCCCAACTCATTCCTAGAAGCAAGTATTACTCTGGTACCAAAACCAGAGAAAGATCCAATCAAAAAGGAGAACTATAGGCCAATCTCACCAGTGAACATTGATGCAAAGACTCTCAATAAAATACTGGCATATAGAATTCAGCAAATCATCAAGAAGATTATACATCATGACCAAGTGGGATTTATTCTAGGAGTGCAGGGATGGCTTAACTTATGCAAATCAATAAATGTAATACACCACATCAGCAGAGACAAAAAGAAAAACCACATGATCATCTCAATAGACACAGAAAAAGCTTTCGATAAAGTTCAACACTTGTTCATGATAAAAACCCTACAGAAACTTGGAATAGATGGTATCTACCTCAATTTGATAAAGGTCATCTATGACAAACCAACAGCCAACATTATACTAAATGGACAAAAACTGAAAGCTTTCACTCTAAAATCAGGAGCAAGACAAAGATGTCCACTATCACCATTCATATCCAATATAGTTCTGGAAATATTATCCAGAGCAATCAGACAAGAGGAAGAAATAAAAGGAATAAGGATAGGAAAGGAAGAATTTAAATTATCATTATTTGCAGATGACATGATACTCTATATAGAAGACCCAAAAAACTCCATTATAAGACTACTAGAGGTAATACACCAGTTCAGCAATGTAGCTGGATACAAAGTCAGCACTGAAAAATCAATAGCATTCCTGCACAGAAACAAAAAACTTACTGAGAGAAATTATGGAAATATCACCTTTCACAATAACATCTAAAAAAATGAGATACTTAGGAATCAACCTAAAGAAGAATGTAAAAGACCTATATGCTGAAAATTATACTACTCTAAGAAAGGAGATCAAAGAGGATATTAGAAAATGGAAGGATATTCCTTGCTCTAGGTTAGGAAGAACCAACATTGTGAAAATGGCCATACTCCCAAAACTGTTATACAGATTTAATGCAATCCCAATCAAAATACCATTAAAATATCTTACAGATTTAGAGAAAACACTCGTAAAATTCATTTGGAAATAGAAGAAACATAGAATAATGAAGGCAGTTCTGGGCAACAAAGGCAAGGCAGGAGGCATCTCAATTCTTGACTTGAAATTATACTACAAAGCTACAGTGTTAAAAATCAGCATGGTACTGGCAAAGATATAGACCTGAGGATCAATGGAACAGATTAGAAGATGCAAACACAACTGCAAAGACACTCAGCTACATGATATTTGACAAAGGTGTTAAACATGTTCACTGGAAGAAGGATAGCCTCTTTAATAAGTGGTGTTAGGAAAATTGGCTCTCCACATGCTGAAGACTGAAACTAGACACATACCCATCACCATGCACTAAACTAAAGTCAAAATGGATCAAAGATCTAAATGTTAAAACAGAAACACTTTATCTACTGGAAGACAAGGTAGGTAGAAATCTTGTAGTCATAGGGATAGGCAGAGAATTCATGAACAAAAATGCAAGCCACACAAAAAATATATCACAGAATCAACAACTGGGATCTCATCTTATTAAAAGGTTTTTGCACTTCAAAAGAAATCACCAACAAAGTGAAAAGAAAACCCACAGAATGGGAAAGAATCTTAGCCAGCAATTCTTCAGACAAAGGGCTTATATCCATAACATATAAAGAATTGAAAAATATCAAACCTCCCCAATTCAAAGACCCTCTCCAAAAATGGGCATCTGAGATGAATACACATTTCTCAGATGAAGATACACAAATGCCAAATAAATGCATGAAGAAATGTTCACCATCACTGGTCATTTGAGAAATGCAAATTAAAACACAGTGAGATTTCATCTCACTCCAGAAAGAATGGCTGCCATCAAGAAATCAACAGATAACAAATGTTGGCGAGGATGCGAAGAAAAAGGAACACTTTTCCACTGTTGGTGGGAGTGCAGACTGGTGCAGCCACTGTGGAAATCAATATGGAGATTCCTCAAAAGACTAGGATTGGAAGTTCCATTCAATCCAGCTATTTCCCTCCTGGGTATTTTCCCAGAAAAAATGAAAAAGTCATATCACAGTGATATATGTGCACACATGTTCATAGCAGCACAATTTCTGATAGCTAAATCTTGGAAACAACCAAGATGCCCATCAACTGCACAGTGGATGAAAAAGATGTGGTATTTTTGTACAATGTAAGCTATAAAAAAGGATGATCTTGAGGCTTTTGTAGGTAAATGGAGGCAACTTGAGACTATCCTCATAAGTGAAATAAATCAGACTCATATTTGTAAATATCGCATTGTCTCTCTAGTGTAAAAAATAATAAAAACTGAAGGAGTAATAAGATCTAAGATGTATAATAGATACTTTAAAAATGAACGGGAAGAAAAGTCCTCTAAAGGATATAACTGTATGTGTGTTTAAGTGCATAAGATAGATAACCATACTATTAAGTTTTTGTTGCATAATCAAACAGAATGGTTTGCACTGTCATTGTTTGATTGTCCATCCACTTTTTATGCTTTGATTGTGTAACTTGTCTAAGATGACAATATGTAATTTATCAACTAGTGATTTCTTAGTGTTATTATTTTTTTGAAATTCTGTAGTATTTCTACTTTTTTCTGTTTTTATTTTTTCTCTAAATAAAAAAAGTAATCACAAGGTGCACCCATTTATCTAAAAATGTCTCAATTATCCTTGTTAATGGCAGAGCAGTACTCTATTGTATATCAAAGCTGCATCTTCTTTATCCATTCATCTGGTGACTAACATGTAAGCTGTTCCCAAGATCTAACTATTACACTTTGTGCTGCTATAAATGTAGGTATTCATATATCACTGTGGTATGATGCTTTTGAACTATTTTGGGAGGATACTAAGAAGGAAATAACTGAGACAAATGGAATCTCTAGTTTTAGTGTTTTGAGAAATTTCCACACTGATTTCCATAGTGGTTATACTAGTCTACATTCCCACCAATGGTGAAGATGTAGAAGGGTTCCTTTCCCCCCACAGCCCTGCCAACATTTGTTATTGATTGATTTCTTCCTTTGATTTTTTTTTGGGGGGGGGAATTGGAAATCAAACTCAGGACCTCGCGCTTGCCAGGCAGGGGCCATGCCACTGAGCTATATTCCTGGCTCTGGCTGATTTCTTGACGATACTCATTCTTCCTGGAGTGAGATGGAATCTCAGTGTTGTTTTAATTTGCATCTCTTGAATGATCAATGATGAACACTTTTTGTATATTTCTGTTGGTACTTCACCCAAAAAGGATCTATTTATTTCAGATGCCCATTTTTTTATTGAGTCTTTACATTTGGGAGCTCTGATTTATTTGATTCTTTATATAGCTTAGATATTACATATAGCTATAGATATTAATCCTTTGTCCAAGGAATAGCTGGTAAATTTCTTCCTATTCTTTGGATTGTTTCTTTACTTTGTTGGTGGTTTCTTTTGTTGTACAAAAGCTTTCTAATAAGATGAGATCGCAATTGTTAATTCTTTGTCATCTTTCCGGTATGATTGAGGTTTTGTGCATAAAGTCTTTGCCTACATTTGTGTCTTGAAGAGTTCTAGCTATGTTCTCTTCCAACAGATTGTTTCTGTTTTAATATTTAGATTCTTCAATCCCTTATGATTTTAGTTTAGTGCATGGTGAGAGATATGGGTCTAGGTTTAATTTTTGGCATGTGAAAGCTAGTTTTTCCAGTACCATTTATTAAACAGGCTATCTTTCTTCCAGTGACGGTGTTTGAGTCCTTTGTCAGAGATCAGGTGGCTGGTGTGTTTGGAGTTGTTGCATCTTCTAATCTGTTCCACTGGTCATCAGGTCTGTTTATTTATTTATTTATTTTTGGTCAGTACCATACTGTTTTTTTCTGTTTACCATGATAGCTCTGCAGTATAATTTCAAGTCATGGATTGTGATGCTCCTTGCCTATCCCTTATTGCCCCAAATTGCTTTTGTTATTCTAGGTCTTTTCTGGTTCCAAATGAATGTTAGGACTGTTTTCTCTAGTTCTGTGAGGTATGCTATTGGTATTTGATTGGGATTGCCTTAAATCTGTATAACAATTTGGAAGTATAGTCATTTTCACTGTATTTGTTTTGCCTATGCAAGAATAAAGGATATCTGTTCATTATTTTGTACCCTCTTCAATCTGATTTTTGAGAATACTGTAGTTTTCAATGTAAAGGTCTTTTTATTTTTTCTTTAGGTTAATTCCCAAGTATTGTACCTTTTTTATGGTATTGTGAAAGGTGCTATTTCCCTAATTTCCTTATCAGTGAGTTTGTTACTTGTGTACAGGAAAGTTATTGATTTTTGAGGTTGACTTTGTATCCTGCTACACTGTTGAATTTGTTTACTAAATCTAGGAATCTATTGGTGGAGTTTTTTAGTTTTTCTATGTAGAGTATCAAGTCATTTGCAAGTAATACTTTAACTTCTTCCTTTCTTATCCTTATTCCTCTTATTTCTTTTTCTTGCCTAATTTTCTTATCAATATTTCCAGAACTATATTGAATAAGAGTGGTAATATTGAACATCCTTGTCTAGTTCCTGATTTTAGAATGAAAGCTTTCAGTTTTTGACTATTTAGTATGATGTTGGCTATTTGTCATAGATGGCTTGTATCAGATTGAGATAATGGACTTCCCTTTCAAGTATTTTTTTCATAATGAATGGGTGTTGGACTTTGTTGAATTTCTTTTCTGCATCTATTGAGATGTTTTTGTCCTTGGTTCTGTTAATGTGGTGCATTACACTATCAATTTGTGTAAATTAAACCATCCTTGTATCCCTGTGATGAGCCCTTCTTTGTCATGGTGTATAATCTCCTTTATGATATGCTGTATTTTGTTTCCCAGTATATTATTCAGGATTTTTGAGTCTATGTTCATCAGGGAGGTTGGTTGGTAGTTCTTTTTTGGTTGGATCCTTCTTTTGTTTTGGTGTCAGGATAATGCTTGCTTCCAGAAATGAGTTAGGGAGTATTGCTTCCATTTCACTTTCATTAATGAGTTTGAGGAGTATTGGTATTAGATCTTTTCTAAATTTCTTTTAGAATTCAGTAGTGAATCCATCAAAACCTGGGCTTTTCCTTGTTGCTAAGTTTTAAATTACAATTTTAGTTTCATTGACTGATACCAGGTTATTCAGAATTTTTATGTCTTCTTGATTCAGTTTTAGTAATTCATATGCATGTAGGAATCTGTTCATTTCTTCTATGTTTTCCATCCTATGAGAGTAAAGGTTTTCAAAGTAAGTACTGATGGTCCTCTGAATTTTCATAGGATCTGTAGTGATTTTATCCTTTTCATTCCTCATTGCATGAATTTGAATCTTTTCTATTTTTGATAAGATTGGCTAAGGGCTTATCTATTTTATTTATTCTTTTAAAGAACAAACTCTTTGATTCATTACTTATTATTTACTTAGTCTCAATTATGTTAATTTCTGCTCTGATCATTATAATTTCCTGCCTTCTAAGGGCTTTGGACTTCACTTGTTTTTCTTCTTCTAGAAACCTGAGGTGCAATATTAGGTTATTTATTAAAGCTCACTCTGTTTTTCTAATGTGGGAATTAACCACTATAAATTTCCCTCATAGAACTCCTTTCATCGTATCCCATAAGTTCTATTGGCCTTATGATTTAATTGCTGAAGCTGTCTAATTTCTTCTTTAACTTCATCTGTGATCTATTTGCTGTTGTGAATGTTACTTAACTTCCATGTGCTTATAGAGTTTTGTGTTTTCCTTTGCCACTTATTTCCAACTTCATTTCACTGTGATCTGATAATATGCATGGAGTAATTTCAGATCTTGTGCATTTACTTAAGCATGTTCTATGAGCTGGTATGTGGTCTACTGTGTTTTCTGTTGTGAAGTGGAACACTCTAAAGATATGTATTAAGTCCATTTGTTCAAAGGCTTAGTTCAGTTCTGATATTTATTTGTTGATGTTTTGTCTAGTTGATCTATCTATTTGTGACAATGGGGTATTAATGTCTCCCATTAAAATTGTATTCAGGCTTATCTAATTTTTCATATCCATTAACTTTTTTTACATAGTAGGGACACTGGTATTTGGTGCATGTATATTTATGACTATTATCACTTTCTCTTAGACTGTTCTCTTAACAAATGTGTAGTGACTTTCTTTGTTTCTTTTGTTCAGTCTTGGCTTGAAATCCACTTTGGCTGCAAAGTCAGTCTATGCATTTTTTTTGAGTTAAATGTGTTTCTTATGTGCAGGATATTATTGGATCTTGTTTCTTGATTCATTCTTCTAATCTGTTTCTTTTGAATGATGAGTTCAGGCCATTTACATTAATAGTTACAACTGGTATATGTATTGAGTTATCATTGTCATATTATTTTCATTGTATTGGACCCTTTTCTTTCCCCTTGGTTTAACTGCTTGACTTAACTGGTGAATTCATTCCATTTGGGCTCATGAAATTGCCATCTTTATTATCTCTTTCTAAAATATCCTTCTGAACATTTTGAAGTGCTGGTTTGATGGTCATGAATTTCTTCAGGTATTCTTATCATAGAAGTATGTTATTTCTCTGTCATTTTTGAAAGCTAACTTCATAGGGTACATCAACTGGGGATGGAGGTTGTTTTCTTTTAAGGCTTGAAATACTTTAAGCTGTCCTTGACTTACAGGTTTGTGGGTGAGAAGTCTGCTGTGATTCTGATGGACTTTCCTTTACAGGTGATTTGTTTCTTTTCTGTAATGGCTTTTAGTATTCTGTTCTTGTGTTGAATTTCTGGAATCTTAAAGTTTTTTTTAATACTTTGAAACAGGGTTTCATTATGCATTTCAGGCTGGACTCGAACTCACTTTGTAGCTCAGCTGGCCTTGATCTTGCAGTGATCCTCCTGCTTCAGCCTTTCTAGTGCTGGAATTACATGCATACATCACCTTGCCCTCCTAGAATCTTAACTATTATAGTCCTTTGTGTAGATTTTTTTTTTTTTGATCATGGTCAGTTGGCTGCCTCAGTGCTCTGTATGTGAAATTCCTTTTCCATTCTTGGAATGTTTTCTGCCATTACCTGTGTGTACAGGTTATTTATGTCATTTGCATGATTTCCTGGTTTTTCACTTAGGAAAACTTAAACATAAGAACTAAATCTTATGTTTTTGTTCTTTTCACCATATAACAATTGTTGGATTGTGTTTTCATGGTCTCTTGCTATTTTTAAAAAGTCTTCCTTTTCATGATTGATAACTGCAAACCTGTGTTACAGATCTGGTATTGTGTCCTCACATTGGCTCATTCTGCTGCTGCAAGTTTCAAGAGAATTTTTAATCTCTTAGATATTCATTTGAATCTGTTCATGGAATCCAGTTCTTTTGTATGATGGGCATTTATGTTTTCATCATTTTCTTAAGCTTCTCCATTTAAAAAATCTATGTCTACTCTAGATTCACTAATCATGTACTTCATTATAGTCACCATCTCTTTAGCTATGTGTGTATCTCTGAATTGTTTTTTTTTCTAGAGACTCATTTATCTGCTTTGCTACTTCCACTGCTACTATTTCAGAATATTCAACTAGCTGGATTATGATTTCTTCCATTTCAAGTCTCCCTGGATTTACCTTGGATGGACTTGAGGTTTGTGGTTGCATCTTGCTTCTGTGTCTTCTCATTTTATATGTTTTGGAAGTTTATTTTCTGCAATGATACTGTAAATTGCTTATGGTAGATAGCTTTAGTACTAGTATTGAGACCTCCTTAGGAAATGACCAGTTTTCAGAGATGTCTTCTAAGTGTAGATGACTTTTGTTTTTTGATTTCTTAGGATCCTGCCTCTTCAATTTTTTGGGGATGAATATTTGCTGCCTGTTTGGTCTAATACCTAGTTCTTTGGTTCTGGACTATGGCATTTTTTATGACCCCCAGAAAATCTTGGTATTAGCATGCAAGGAAGAAGTACCAATCAAAACAACTATTTCACCTCAACCAAAGTAACAACAATCAGTAATAACAAAAGCATCAGGTACAGGCAAGAAAATGGCAAACTGTGTTAATTTGCCACCTTTATCCATAAATAACAGATTTCATTGTTACATAACAAAATCTAAAATTATAAAGTTATATACAGCAAATATCTCCTCAGTGGAGTGATTTTACCCTTAGTAGAGAAAATTAGAAGGGATAAGGAGGAAAAAGAGAAATAGAAGGGAAAGAGATTAAAAGCAAGGCTGACGGGCAAGGAAGATTATCAAACTTGGGGAAACTGGTGAAGATGACAGGAGGGGAAGAAAAGGAGAAAACAAAAAGAACAAAACAAAACTAAAACATAAAAACTATGTTCACTCTCATGAAAAAACATACATACAGACATATAATCTTTTCCCTATCCCAGTTGTTCCTTACTTTTGAGCAATTTCTTGCCTTTTCACTTTTACAATATCTAGTATGCATTTTGGATCTTATTTACTCTTTCAGTTTTTTACACTAGGGAGACAATATGCTATTTAGCCATGTGAGTCTGATTTATTTCACTTATGAATGTGTTCTCAAGTTGCATCCATTTACCTACAAAACCTTCAAGTTTACCCTTCTTTGTAACTGAGTAATACTCCATTATATAAAAATATCACATTTTTTTTATCCATTCCACAGTTGATGGGCATTTGGGTTGTTTCCCAGATTTTGAAATTACAAAAATTGTGCTGCTATAAACCTGGGTGCACAAAGTACTTTTAAGGCCACTGTTATTTTTTATTTCAAGCAGTTGATCCTCTTCTAGCATGACAAAGTCAGTTCACCTGGATTATTCACAAAAAGGTTGTGAATACATTCCTTCTCAGTTCAAGAGTCTTTTGTGGTGGGAAGTAATGTTCAAACTCTTTTGAATGCTGATATAGGTGATCATAGACCAACTGGGAGACAAAGGCACTGGATCAGCCTCTCACAAATCTCTGTTAATGTTTGAAACATTAAAAACCCAAGTGTTCATTTGTCACTCTTATAATTCAACCGGCTTTGAATATGGCCACTTTGCCAACTTGAACACAATTGTCATTCTCCCCTGCAGTGACAAATTCAGTTTGTTGAGCAGGTTGAATATGTCACATAAGTAGGAAAGTTCTGTGACCCATTCTGTGTCACTGAAATGTGCTGGCAGGGTGTGGAGATCTGCACTGGCCTGTGATGAATGCTTGGAATTTGGTCCTCCTACAGGAGGGAGAGACCGGCTGGGTGACATCTTGGAATTAGGCAGGATGGGCCTGAACTTGGAACTGTAGTGGCTTCAGTTGGCCACTCTTGGCGATGAGCAGATTGGTGGAAATGGCTTGGACTGGGTCCCACCTCTGAGTGGGAATTTGCTCCTGAAGTTGTCCTGAATGGGTTCCAACCCTGTGGCACACACTAATGTGGTGAAGACCTCTAGAGGTTGACTGACTCAGAGGGGAGGGGCCAGCCTTCACTGCCCTGCTCAGTGATCAAAAGCAAACTGGAGAGGGCAGCAATCCCTAGCCAGCATGCTTCACAGTAACTGTAACAGAAAGGGCCTGGGACATCCACTATGAAAGTGTCTGAAAAAAAAAACCACAGAAACATGACAAGAAAAAGAAATAAAAAATCTCCAGCCCCCACCCAGGGCATATGAGTCCAGGAGAGGTAAACACAGAAGAGATTGAGGGCAGCAAACATGCAATATCAGAAACAGCATCAGCTGACATAAAGAAATATTTTTGTGGTATTATAGAAGAACTCAAAACAGAAATACTAATACAAGTAAAGTTGAGATATAAGAAGATTAATAAAAGAAATGCTAAGCATGTCTCAAGGAGACACAGATGGAAGAATAGAGGAGCACAGAAAAAGGAGGGAAACCTTTGATGAAGAATATTGAAAAAATCTAGAATACATGAAACAGATTCAAAGAGATTACCAGGAAATTAGAAACTCCATTGAAAGCCGGAAAAAATGTTTGAAAGAAACTAAAGATAGATTATCAAAACTTGAAGACAGGTTTGCAATGTGTGATAACAAAAGGAAAGATCTCTTAAAAATAACAAGGAAATAGGAAATAAAAATACAAAGGATAGAAGATGACAAGAGGATCTTTAACTTAAGAATAAAAATGTGAGTGAAGAAGCAGGGATAAACACAAATGAAATACAAAGGCTATTCACAGAAATATTTAAGGAAAACTTCCCAAGCATAAGAAAAGGAAATGATATTCAGATGTATGAGGCATACAGAACTCCAGCCAGCTATAACCAAAATAGATTTACACCCAGACATATAATAATCAAGACTCCAGAAATCCAACACAAGAACAGAATATTAAAAGGTGTCAGAGAAAAGAAACAGATCACCTATAAAGGAAAACTCATCAAAACCACAACAAACTTCTCAACACAAACCATCAAATCAAGAAGAGATTGGAGCGAAGTATTCCAAGCCCTAAAAGAAAATATCCTCCAACCCAGATTGATGTACCCTGCAAAACTGTCTCTTAAAATTAATGAAGAAACAAGATACTTCCATGACAAAGAGGAACTGGAGGAGTTCATGACCACCAATTCAACCCTACAAAAAATACTGAAGGACATTCTAGAGAGAGAGAAAAAAACCCACCAGGGTTTCAGGAACAGTGGCAGAGAGGCCTCAATGAATGGAGCAGACAGTGGATTGAAGGGGAAAAGTAGACAACCAATGGCAGAAAAATAGCATACCAGAGATGAGGCAGAAAAGGTTGGCTATAATCTCTTAACATAGATGGCCTTGATACAATAACAAAAAGAAACACAGGCAGAGTAGATCAGAAGATAGGGTCCATTGAGATGCTCTGCACAGGAAATATAATGAACCTGAAAGAGGGTTTATGCACTGAAAGTCAAAGATGAAAAAATAATGCTCTATGTGACAGGGAACCATAGAGAAAAAGGGTAGCTCATGGCCCTGAAGCAAGACCAGCAGATTGCTGTAGCTGCTGGTTTCAAACAGGAACCTAAAGAGAATTCTTTCTGTGGTCTGATGGCCATTTCAGAACTTTGGAAATGGAATGGTCATCAGAAAGAAATAGCAGGTGAGTATGGTGGACTTTGGGGGGCCTGCAGGGGAGAGACCCTGGCGCCTTGGGACCTGCACTGTGCGGTTGACTTGAGGTGCAGGGAGAACAAGGAACTCCTCCCCTCTCTGGGGGGGTGGCTGAGAGTGTGGCAGACTTTCAGCAGCCTGAAGGAGAGAGACCCTGGCACATCGGGACCTGCACCGTGCGGTTGACTTGGGGTGCCGGGAGAACAAGGAGCTCCTTCCCTCTCTGGGGGGTGGCTATAATCCTGCTGATGGGCAGGCTGAGAATCAGACATATCATGTCATCCTGTCCCATGTCCCCCCCACCCGTAGCAAGTGGGAGCCAGTTAATTACACATCTTGTGAAAAAATTGGCTATGGTATTTAGTATGAGCTCTCCATATGCAAAGATATGGACAACCATTTGGAAGAAAACAAGAGACAATATGACAGATAGTGAAGATCCCTGGCTGTATAGCTTTGAAATTTATGCTTTCTTAAGTCCCGTTCTGTTCTGTTTTGTTGGTGTTTAATTTTACCCCCTTTAAAATAAAATTTAAAAAAAAAATATATATATATATATATAAAAGAGGGGCAAAGAAAGTGCTCTAAAGGATATAACTGAATGTATGTTTAAGTGTATAAGATAGATGATAGTCTCACTGTTTGAATGTCTACTTTGTGTGCTTTAATTTTGTAACTTGAACAACTATTTCCAATGATGACAGTATGTAACCTATCAAGTGGCGATTTCTTAGTGTTTTTGTTTTTGTTTTGTTGTTGTTACTGTGGTTCTTTCATTTTTTTGCCTTTGGAATTCTGTATTGTTGCTACCCTTTTTCTGTTTTGTTTGGTTGTTTTCTTTTTTATTTTTTCTCTTTAAATAAAATTTTTTTAAAAAAAGAGTAGCTTGTCCAGCAGCTGCAGATAGGTTGGAAAGACATGACAGTGGAGAACTACTTAGCTATAATGAAGGAAAACCTTGAGGGCTTTGTAGGTAAAGGAATACAACTTAAGATCAAGCTCAGGGGTAAAAAGGTTCAGAGCCACTTAGGTAAATAGCGGGTTGCCTCCCTAATCTAAAAATTAAAGGAGTTAGTGGGATCCAAAATGTACAGTGCACCCTGTGAAGGTGAAAGGGGGGAGGAATTGTCTAAAAGAGGAAGGCAGAGGACAATGGTAATAGTGTTTCATGATTTAAAAATCCACATTGTTTTCATCGTTTTGTTAAATTTGGTTATATTCTGTTCCAGTCTGTCTACTTGTACTAGACTTGAGGGCACAGACAGCTATTCCAAACATAGCAGGATATACTATGGTAACCATCCTTAATTTCTTATTAACTTAATATGAAGCCCTATATTAATTATACTGTCTTATTATGATTGATCTTATTTGATTCTCATTTGTTAGATCGCTATTTTTGTCTTTACTGATTTTATCTAAATCTGTTATGTTTGATAGTATCAAGTTTGAGAGTATAGGCAACTATTCTGAAGATGATAAGATTTACTAGGATACCCATTCTGGTTTGACTATTACCTGATTTTAAAGTCTTATAATATCTCCAATGTTTTGTTTTTATTGATATTGTTCTGTTCTGTACTGGTATGTTCAATTTTACTATGCCCGATGATATAGACAATTCTATTGAAGATAACAAGAGACATAATAGTAACCATTGTAGATCACCTTGTATTGTGGTTTTAATCATGTGTTATGTTCATCCTTTTGTTTTGAATGACCCCATTTTGTGTCCTTTCTCATTTGGTTTTGTTCTTTTCAAAATAAAATTTTTAAAAAAGAAATGTGCTGGCAGAGGTTACTGACTTCCTAAAAGAAATCTCTGAAGCAGCTCTTTTTTTTAAAAATAATTTTATTTAAAGAGGAAAAAACAAAACAAAATAAAACAGAATAAAGGGTAGCAACCATACAGTATTCCAAGGAAAAAAGGAAAAGTACAACAACAATAAAACCTAAGAAATTATTGCTTGACTAATTACATACTGACTTCTAGGAAATAGTTGTTCAAATCACAAAGTTAAAACATGTAAAGTAGACATTCAAACAGTGAGAATGTTAATAGTTCTGCTCCACGATCTGACAAAAACAGCAATATGGTCATCCATCTTACCCACTCAAATATACATGCAATTATATCAATAGGGTAAAATTAAACACAACAAAACAGAGCAAAGTGGATCACAAGAAAGCAATATAAAATATAAATTTCAAAGCTAGACAATTCGAGATATTCACTATCATATTGACTCTTGTTTTCTTCCAGGTAGTTGTCCATATTGTCAAATATAGGGAATTCACATGAAACAACCTAGTATGGAATTGATCTGAGCAGGACGAGGAGGGCATTACAGGTCTTCAAGACCATACATTAGGGATGCCATGAATGGCTGTCATAGTGTCTCGCATTCTCCTCAAAACAGCTGTCCATACCTTAATGTGTATTGAACTTAAATAAGGCAAAGCAAGCTAAGATCACTTTGAACAAAAAGTGATAGTTTTGCTGGACTTCACATCATGACATTCTGGAATCAGCACTGGGTATTATAGTGTCTCTTTTTCTTCAAAGTAGTTGTTT
>PVJX010036514.1:0-19515 GCA_004027295.1 Dolichotis patagonum
TAAACAAACAATGTTGCTTGTTTCACTTGCAAGGAAAAATCAGGGTTATTGTTCAATCCACTCAAAACACAGCTCAAATCTCCCTAGATTATTTTATTGCTCAATTGTTTATTCTTCCCTTGACAAAAATTGGAAAATCTGTAAGTAAAGAAAAGGTACCTAGGGATTTTGGATCTTTTGATACTTATTAGAGAGGTAGTCTACAGCTCTGGCCTCCCCTAGCTACTCCGGTTTTTCTTATCACCTGTGCACATGCTTTATAAATCAAGAGTTTACACTGCACAGCTGATCAGATCCCCAACAACAGTGAGTTGACATGTAGGAGCACCACCTGCATGTCACAAGAGAGCCCAAGGTACCTAAATATAAAATGCAGTTTCCATTTTCTTTACACCATACCACAAAAATTCATTGTAATCTTCAGGTCTAAAAGTAGTTAAATGTGCTCAAAATTTAAATCTAATAAAAAGGGGAGAGTTCACCTCATTATGGATTTTGTTTGGCAGTATATACCATTTACAATATTTAAATTCTAATACAGATGTAACTACTGAAACAGAACAATAATACAACCAAATAAAGTCTAAAAACCATCCATTAGAAATATCTTCATATTGGATAATAAAACACTCAGTCAAGTGATACTGTAGGATCGAGGGTAGTCTTGTGTTTTGCCAGGAAAAGCTAAATAGCCTATCTGGGTGCCAGTGTATGCTGTCCAGCTGTATCATGAGACCACACCCACAAAAGGTGTTGATTCCTCTCAAGAAGCTGATGCCCAGTCCTATAACAGTGATTCCTTGGAGACCACACCACAATCAATAGAAAAGGATAAAGCTATACTTGACCCAAGATGCCCACAAGACGGTAATCACAAATAAAAAAGGTCCAAATAGATGATAGAAATACATACTAAGTCCTATAACAAAAATACATTAATTATAGATAAGGTTTTGTCTTTTTCAAATTCTTTCATAAGAGATCTCTGCTAATTGACCTACAATAAATCTGACTAGTCTATTTAAAATTGCAAAATGTACAGCTGTAGACAAATTTGTGTAATTCAATTTGGCTAAAATATATTTGAGCACACTCTGATAGTGTAAGATGTTCATTAGTCTGCCTGTGAATCTGTCTGTTCAGTCTAAGACTTGAAGAGTTCTCGTGGATACTGACAACTCTGTGTTTACTTCTACATATGTCTGAATCTATACAGATTGTCTGTCCATGTTTGTCCATTTGTCCATTTGTGAACAGCTATTCTTTTTTATTTTGAACTCAGCAATTTTCCTTTTTCCTTTTCCTTTGGCATTTATAGATCATTTACTCCAGATTTATTTGAGTTATAAAACAAAAACACATGCTTCCACCTGGGTTCCCAGTTAGTCACAATGATGCTAAAGTCAGTTATGTAAATGTACTATACATTGTTGCTTATCATAATTTGAGAGTCTCTCTTTGTTCAAAAATAATACGTTAAATGTTATGATTGCAGTTTTCTTAAGAAAAAATTATTATAAAATTATTAAACAAATATCCCTTGGGGTTGGGAATGTTGGATGACACTTCAGTTGATGAATAAGAAAGTAGCCACCTGGTAACCTTTTACCAGTTCTTGTTCATTGATTTTAGGCTCCAATGTTCTCCATAACTTTCTGGGAGACATCTCAACTGAAGTTATATGACAATGTTATTGTAATATGTTCATATTGGTCATTGTTAAAAAAACAACAATACAAAAGGTGTTTGATTTTAAAAATGCCCATAAAAAGCTTTTCATAAGGTTATGACAAATGGTTGTTGCTAACTTCATGGTGTATGCATATATTCATGCTTCCAGATATACTGGTTTCCCAAAATGTCAAACAAGAATTGTTTATGGTGACAGAATTTTGGTTCAGATTCAGACCCATGCCTCTCACCGATGCTTATGAGATGTATATCCCCCTAAATGATAACAAGTTAGGTAAAATCTTCTATGTATTAGATAGGGATGATTAACCAAAAAGGAGCAATTTGATGTCAAAATGAAGATTCAAGTGTGTTACAAAGTGTCATCATGGTGTTTTGTGCTACCACATTGTATATGATTTGATTTCTACATTTTCTATGTAAAATATGTAACTGTTTGCTACTATTCTACAGGTGTACAACTGTTAGAGCAGCTGTGGTTGTTAAAAAAAAATCATGGTCTTTGGTACACCAGTGCCTTCTTCATAAATTCCTGTTAAACATATACCATTTCCCTACATCATGGACTCCCTTACAATCCAGAAAGACAGACCATCATTAAATAAACCAATCTTTCCTTAAAGATTTTAATAACAACAGAGGGGAACCTATGCCCCTGGAGTGCACCAGATGAACTACTGTACATCTAGCTAGTTCATCTAGTTAGTTCATCTAGTTATTTCATCTACTGTTCATCTAGTTAGTTCATTTAGATGAACTAACTAAATCCTTTATCACTATAAATTTATTAACAAAATTCATAGTGATAAAAGGGCTATCCCCTATTCACAAACATTGGGGCCCATTACTTGCCCCTCCCACTCCACTTTCTCTGGTGAGATGGAAGGACCTCCTTAGTCAACAATGGCAACCTGCTGCTCCCCTATTAACCCAGGGTAGAGGATTCACCTGTCTTTCTAGAAACAGACTCTCAACCCGTGTGGCTCTCCAAATTCAATGTCCAGCCCACCACTGCCACTGTCCTCAGAGATGGATTGACTGACATTCCATGACAGTCACCCAGGGGTGTACCAACTCGGTGCAGGAGGACGTGCATCTCTAAAACCACCACCACCACTCCATCACATGGGGAGCCATTAAAGCACGCTGAAGCCAAGCCTGTAATCTCCTCCCTATTCTGCCCAGGATACTGTTGAGCTGCTGCTGCAGGAGCCACCGCTGCTGTCTCCCTCGCTCGATCAACAGTGACTACCCAGGCTCCCAATAACCTATCCAGCTCTACCTATGAGACATTTCAAGTGCAGCAACAAATAAATGCCGACACCCACATGGCTCTCTTAAACCTTCAGCAACAAATAGACCTTCTAGATGCAGAACTGCAAGATCTGTGGTGCATTGCTACAATGGTCTGTGATCAACAATACGCTTCTGTGGTGCTTTGCATTACTCCAAAACCTGCCAATCAGTTAGCTGAGCATCTTTCACTTCATGACTGGATTTTGAGTCCATATAACAGCACCTATTGGAACTTGCCTCTACAGCTCACCAACCAAATACAGATAATTGACTCCATCCAAATGCCAGTGCTGACTGATACTGTCCTCACTGACCGCTTACATAACCTACAATGCTTCTTTTTGCCCTCTAGTCCCATCACCCTGGGACTCCTAGAATTACTGGGATTAATTGCTTTTTATGTCTTATGGATGTTATGCACTGGGGTCCACACCCTACATTGTCAACAAGCCATGATGGCCTCCATACAATTGGAATTAATAAAAACAGAGGGGGAATCTTTGGGAGGTCAAGGTCCTGAGGTCTGGCTGGCTGCCATGGCAGAAGAGAGAGTCGGAGCACACTCAGACATCCCTCTATTCAGTACACTGAATAGAGCTTCCCTGCCAGGGCCACCCCCCTCGGAACCTGCCCCACAGTGCATCTTTGCCTTTCCTAAGCCTACTTCTACCCTTGCTGAAGTTCAATCCCACCCTTCCTCTGAGATCACTTCCACCCTTCCTCTTCAGTCTATATAGATTCCTGCACTTCTGTAAAATAATCAGATCTGGGACATCAGACTGATCTCTGGAGTCATCTCTCCATCACCGCTTGCCAGTCCCCCACTGCCCCAAAAGGATGCAGGACACCATTGACTGACTATGTCAAGCAGGAAATGCAGAGAGGAACACAGCATTCACACTCAAAAAATATGAAAGTGAAAGCAAAACAGAACTTGTAGTAACTCACTATGCCATCCCATATGTCAAGATTTTCAGTAATGTAAATCCCAGAAAAAAAATAATGGTTCAAAGAAACAAAATTTTTGGTCAATTTCTCTTTCTCTTTGTAAGAGTCTAGAAACTTCTCTTTTTTATTTTCCTTTTTGTCTTTTCAGTTACTTTTATTGAAATCTATTTTTTACTGCTTAATTGCATCCTTTATTGTACTTTTCTCCTCCTTATCATCTGCTTTTTCTGTGTTTTTAAAATTTTGCTTTTTTCTTTTCCACTTCCCCACCTCCTCCATTATTAATATTGCTATTAGGCTTTATTAATATTTAGATATTGAGTTGCATCTATTCTATTGTTATATAGTTATTTTCTATTATTAATGGTAATATAGTTGTTTCATTTAGTGTATAATTATCTTATGTAACTAATTCGTATACAGTTCTGTATACATTATTATTATTCTACATCTATTTACATTTATGGATACTTTATTTATTCTTATATTACACCAATATCCAGTTTCTCTTTGAGTCTATTGTTACAGATTTCTTTCCTGGTTTTTGTTATCTGACTGTTGCCCTGATTAGAGTATTAGTATCTACCAAAATCTGCTTTAGCATGTGCCATCAACACTACTGTGGTTTATCTTTATGAAAATGGCTTTAAGGCAATCACACCACACTCTTTCCTCCCCAAATTAACAGAAGTGATCAAATGTTGATGTAAGCAAGTTCTATGGTTAGCCATCCCAAGAGCATACCTCTGGAAAGATAATACTGACTAAAAGATCTACATATTAGCAATACAATCTTTCCACACTTAGCAATCCTCAACCTTTACTCTACACACACATATGCATGTGCGTGCACACATACACTCACACAGAGTGTTAACCTTGGGCAAATAGAGCAACACAATGTCTCATAAAAACCCAATTCCCCAATCTCATCCACAGGGAATCCAAAAGGAGAAAAATTTAAAGGCAAACAGTTCAATTATATCAAACATACATGAGTAAACAAAAACAGATTGATAATGTGTTGGTGAGGTCAAAGATGACATAAGTAATCATATAATGGATGTAACAAAAAAATTGATCCTAAAGAAGACATGATAAAAATTTAGGTGAACAACACAATATGTTACAATACATAAATGAATAGTCTAGAAAAAATAATGATCCATGAAAATGTTCCAAACAGAAATCCAGGAGATTTTTTTAAAGATATACTGAGAGTGTTTACAGCAGAAGTCATAAATTTCTGAACAACAAGCTGGGGCTCATGCATGTGAACATACACTCTGGAATATCTTTAAAAACAAGAGACCAAGGAAAACAGATCAAAACCTATTAGAGATTGCAAAGAATAGTAACCTATAATTAATTGGAATAAGTGAAAAATTGGAAGACTGCACGAAGAAGATAATAGTATTTTACAGAAATCATACAAGGAAAGTGTCCATGTATAGAATTCAAAATATAGGTAAATATGGTATATTGAACCCCTAAATAGCCACATTGAGAAAAGAACCTCTCCACAACATGTTACACTGAAATTCCAAAAGGGTCAAATCTTAAAAGCTGTTAGGCAAAGCAACAAGTCAAATGTAAAAGTAAATGTATTGTAATTAAATTCCTAATCAATATGAAATTTAAACTTCACAACAGCATGAAGCAAAGAGTTATAAGCCCTAAAGGCAAACAATTTCAAATCCAGTTTAATATGCCCAAAAAACTACCTTTCATAGTTAATGTACAAATAGGGTGTTTCCTTGAATATGACCACCTTTTTTTTGAAGTGTAGTATATATTTATTGGGAGAAAGAAAGCTTCTGTCTGAAGAGAGACAAAAGGAGTCCCTAGTGGGTTACCAAGGACTCTGTTTTTTCCAGGGACTTTTATAGAGTAAAACCATGGGTTCAAGGTGAGGGAAGACTGGGAGCACACAAGGCAGATGGGAATAAGGTGGGACATAACTATAATTAGCCAATAAGATCAATAGTTCAGGTAAAATTGATTCCATTAGGGACAAATGGGGAAGTGAGTCATGTAGAAAAATGGGCGTTCTTAGAGAGTAGTGACTCTTTTCTATGGGTATCAGCACTATTTAGGCTATCAATCCTCAGGATATGGGTGTATTTGTGTGGTCTTTTGTCTTCAGGCCTGGTCCACAGCAGGAAGCATCAGCTTCCTCGGCAGTTTCCAGTTGTCTGCACTGGCTCTATTGAGGAACTAGTCCTATCTCACTGCCTATAATATTCCTGACTAAGTCATCTGCATGCTACAATTACCCTTCTGTAGACCTAACCCAAACTGCCATGAGGGGAAAGGGGCAATGACCGATTGTAAAATTCTTAAAGCTCTACAGGTTTCAGTTATGGAATGGCAGTTAGAGGTACTGCTACAGAGATCATGTCTAGAGGACCTCGATAGATACCAGGCTTTTTCATCTTGGGTATGCACACGGCTTTACTCTCGGTATTCCACTTTGGCTCTAGGGGGTAAGTAGGCCACGCCTTTCTGCAGAGAAATACCAATGGACTCATTTTTTACATGAAAGGTTTGAACATCTTCCAGTGCTTGAGAATGAATTCCAAAGGAGTGAGGGACTTTGGCATTGTGTTGCCCAAGTCTCCATGCAGTGATCTTGTTGGAAGCCCTCCAACTGATATAGGAAAATTAAACTCCCAACTTACTATGTCTGCAAGCTCATGATCTCTAAAACTAAGGAATGAATTTTAGGAACAACAGAGGTGAAGAGTAGAATATATTTAATGGGAGAAAAACATATTCTGTTGGAAGAGAGACAGAAGGTGTCCCAAGCGGTTTGCCCAACAATGACCACCTTAATAAATTCGTGACCACCAACCCAACATACCAAAAATGCTCAAGATATGGGAATGGCTTATATGGGGTTGTCCCTCAGAACTCCATGCACTCATAGTTGGGGCTTTTCAAGGTGACTGCATTTGGGTGGGTGATTATGAATTAAGGATGCATGACTTCTTATTACTCCACAGATTGGCCTAGCACAGTATAGATGTGGATAATGGGAAGGCCACAACGCTATGACTGGTACCAATAAATATGCTTGTAGTCTGAATACAATAAAGGTATAATTAGAGGGCAAGCTGATTTGTTTTTGCCTAACCCAACATGGACTATATATCCTCAGCAATGATTCAATGATAAGACCAACTCAAGGACTTTCTGTAATGATTCTCAAGTGAATCATGTCAACTCCCAAGTGAAAGCACACTGATTGTCAGATTGGACTAAACAAAAGCAGAAACTAATTATGCACTACATACAAGAAACCCATTTAATGCAAAATTAAATAAGAAACTTACAGACTAAAAATTTTACAAAACAAAATGGAGCAGAAAAGAACAAAAAGGCACAGTGTATTAGTTAAGGTTATGAGTTAAGAGGAAAATAAAATATTTATAAATATTTATGCACAAAGTATTGGTGTGCTGAACTCATAAAACAAACATCCCTGGACATAAAATCAGATAAATACACACACAGTTATAGTGGGGAAATTCAATGCCCCACTGTCACAAATAAACAGATGAATTAGACAAGAAATGAACAAATAAATATTGGAGTTGAACCACACCTTCTAACAAATAGATATAATAGAGTATCTACTAAGCCCTCCACCCAAAGTTAAACACAGCTTCTTCACATCAATATGTGAAACTTTCTCAAAAATAGATCTCATGTTATCCAAAGAAGCATGCTTAAAGTCATATGAAATAACTGAAAATTTTCTGTGCACATTATCAGACCACTGTGCAATAAAACTAGAAATCAATGTCAAAGGGAACACAAGAAATTAAGCAAATACATAGAAATTAAACAGTGCTTTCTTGAATCAATGAGTCACACAACAAATCAAAGAAGATATTATAACAGTTTATAGGCTCAAATGACCTCATTAAAACATACCACAGCCTACGGGACACAATAAAAGTAATTTTAAGAAGGAAGCTCATAAACATGAATGTTCACATGAAAAAACTAGCGTTATACCTTGTATCTAATACTAATACTTGGGGTTTTCTGAGCTGGTTGGATCTAGGTCATGTGGCACTGCAATTAAGGCTGTGTGAGACTAAAGTAGTCCACATATAGCAATTATTGTAGTTCTAGATGTGACTGAATGGATTTACTGAAGACAGAAGCTTTCCTGAGTGTACGTGACCCCACAAAAAAGGCTTGTATCTTTGATGGAATAAAAGATAAAGAGAAGCTGTTCATTGCTGCCTTCTTCCTGCTACACCATGAACTGTTTTTCCTCTATGGTGTCTCTCTGCCATCGCACTGTGCTGTGGAATCAGCTGACCACAGACTGAAACCTCCACAAACTGTGAACTGAAGTAAATATTTCCTCCGTTAACTTTGGGTATCAGGCATTTTGTCTTAGCAGTAAAAAAATAACCAAGACACAGAGCAAGTTGAAATAAATAACCTAATGATAGACCTCATGATCCAAGAAAACCTTGATCATTCCAAATGCAAAGCTAGTTTAAGAATGAAATTTTCAAGATAAGTTTAGACATTACTGAATTTGAGACAAATATAAAAAGTATAATGAGCTAAAAGCTATTTTTTTCAAACAATTATCAAATTAAAGCCGCTTGTAAAAAAAATGGAGGAAAGGCACAAATCAATGCAATTAAATATTTTAAAAGTGAAATCCCAATTAACTCTGCTAAAATCCAGATTATCAGAAACTACTTTGAAAACGTAGTTCAATAAATTGGAGGATCTTGACAAAATGGATAGATTTTTAAATCCATGTGTACTGCCAAAATGAACCACAGAAAATAAAAACCCTGAACAATACAGTAGTATTCAAACAAACTTAGGCAGTAATTTAAAAACCTAATAACTAAAATAAGACCGAGACTCAAGTGATTGACCAACAAATTCTACAACTCCATAGAAGACCAAATGTTGATATTCCTCAGGCTCTTCTTTTTTCTTAATTCTAAAAAAGAAAAACAGAAAATACGGATAGAGAGGATACAGAAATGCAAAATTAGTAGGAAATTAGCTTTAATTAATATATTGCATATTACTGTCTTAAAGTAGTTGTTCAAATTACAAGATTAAGGATAAAAAATGTGATCAAGCAACCAAACAATGAGAGCACAAACTCTTCTTTGGATGAACTAACAGAGATTAGTAAGTAGTAAAACTGAAATGAAAAAAGTAATGCCCAGCTCATTTCTGCAGCCAGATAGTGTTGTTTCCTTCTCTTGCTTTTTTCTGTGTTCTCAGGTTGTTACATCTGAAATCTGACTTTCTGCCAGCAAACTCTTTAAGTAGCCATGTCAGTACTGAAGCAGCAGAAGAGCAAATTTACTCTGTAACTGTAACCTACGAATATACAATTCATATGAAGTAGTATCAGCATTTCAATTAAATAAAAATACCCACACAAATAGGAACCAAAACCAATTTTTGTTTCCCTAGGCCAGTAATTATCCTATTCCAATCTTTGCTGGTCCCCATGACTTAAAAATCTCTAAAACAGGTGTTATGTGACATCTGTGATCCACAGTTCTACACCTCCAACTCCCCCCAACCAAAATGGAGGTTTCTTATGTACCCTGAATTACTCCTCTCTGCATGTAACTTCTATCAAGAACATGTCTCTGTCACAACCCCCAAAACGTCCAGACCAGCCAGAGGCAGTACCTATCATCCAGATGTTTCCATCTTGATTCACCTATGAGGTTGCCTGGTCTCAACAGGTGCCTGTTTCATTGCCCTTGTGTTAGTTTCAGTCTTTAGATTCCAGAGGCAGTAAACCAAAGCTTCAGTAAGTTTGGCTTTCCTGAAAATGTATATGAACAGTTTCTCATGAAAATCATAAAAAGATAAATCTCTGAAACTATAAGTAAGGTATCTGAGTGGCAAATATTAAAGAAGATATAAAGATGAAAATAGGCTTGTGATTATTATACTCCTATTATGTTAATTAGAAAACCTTAAATTAAATAACAACAAGAAGCCACAAAGTGCTTTGCCTTACGAACTCCATCCTCACATGCCATTACCAGCCCTGTAACCTGCTGAGCAGCACAAACTTGCATTCCTTGCTGTGGGAGCTCAAGTTGGCAAAACTACTTAGAAGACAAGGTGACAGCTTTTGCAAAGCTGGACCTCACTAAGACACAACCCTGGGAAGAGCATGCTGCAGGTGCTTATGCAACAAATTTAAAGAAGAACAGAGTGAAGGATGGAAGAGGTAGGTAGATGGGTACTTAGGGACAGTTCCATATGAACAAGAAGCTCTGGTGTGCTATTGTACATTAGGGCAAATATAGGTAACAGGACCACACTGTGGATTTCCCAAAGCTAGCAGAAGAGAGTTTGAATGATTTTATCATAAAATGGTAAGTATCGCTCCTAATTTAAACATACCACAAGGTTCATGTGTATCAAAACATGATTATACCCTTAAGGGGAAGGTTTCCTTAACAGTATGGGTCAAAGCAGCCATACTGATAAATTTGTAATTTTATTAGCTGAGCTCAGTGACCACGTCTCAGAGTCAAAACCAGAAGTGCTGAACTGGAAAGTTACAGAGGTTTTAAAACATAAAATCACAAAAAGCCTGTTGGAAACAATTTAGCAAGAATCTTACATTAATTTTTGGTCAACACCTGTGTCCTGTTTCTTTGTTGACTGGGTTAATTTTTTCTCTTGTGGCTGCAGCTCATTCTGATTTTCTCATGTGACTTGTACCTTGAGAATTTTTTCACACTTCTGGGTTAAAAACAAGGCACAAGAGAGTGTTAGTTATGTCAAGCTACAATAAAGGCAGAAACAAACTCCATGATATTAAGTACCAGTGAACATGAAACTAAAATAGAAAAAATAAAATATAAAGTGAATTCAAAAAACATTTTCATGAAATTATTTATTTTTGCTTTTTTCATAAGTGCTCCATGATGTGGAAATAGCTGTTTTTCAATATATGAGAGGAAAAGAAATGTGGCACAAACACAGGGTAGAATATTCCCTACAGGGATTTTATTGCTTGTTTTAAATATACTTCAATTTTACACTCTTAAATAGCTTTGTTTCCTGCGCTCAAGTTTCTGGTTTTCCTAAATTGTACAAAGTTCCTTCACTCCTCTATCCACCTTCCTTCTCTTGATATTGTGCTTCCGCTTGAAGAAGTGAGATCACTCTTACTGTCTGAGTATAATTACACACAGATTATTCCAGATCCCTCTGCTCCCTGAATGTCTATTTTCTACTCAAATCATTTTCCAACACTTCTCTTGCTCCCCAGAGCTAGTGGAGAGACTTCTCTCACAAGTCCTGACAATAGGAGAGTGTTCATATTTTGGGGCATATCACAAAGACCCAAAGGACAACATAGATGTGCTGTTAGGACTGCACTCTTGGTCATCGTCAAGCCAGCTGGCCTCTTATTTCTCTGATGCACTTATGAGTAGGAGACATCATTTCTAATTCACACACTGGTCAATTTGAACAGAATGTGTTTTGAATGAATGCTTCACCCTTCCCTGTCTTCAGTGCACTCTCTGTGCTGCATGGAGGTCAAGGCTGCCCTCCTTCTGTCAGCCTCACCCCGCAAGCATCAATAATACCAGAGACGCTTAGTCCAAATACATCAGCCATGAGCTCTAACTTGCTGTCACTGGCTGTCACCTGCCCTAAGATTTGATGCATGATATTCTCAGATGTGAACCTCTATTACCAGGATCCTCTTAAAATGCTGAAGGGAACAAGGTCATTATCTTATATCAGAGCCTGCACAGTATTCCCTTGTGCAGATAGAAACACTGGAGATGATATCACTATGAATTGTGACTAACATGGATGACAAAGGTCCATGCAAGTGGGCCAAGGTAGAGACTAAAGCAACAACAGGAACATCACCTTCCTAAAGGGGTTCTCCAGAAATTAGTATTAAAGCCACAGAATGCTGGGCTCATAGATGGCAAAAGGAAACTCACAATATTTTCTTTACATGATCGTCATATACAACACCACTCCATGTAAAGCCACAAAACAGAGAACAGATGTGCCATGCTGAATCCCACACCAGCAGTGCCAAGTTCAGCAGCTCCCAACACCATGTGGCAGGTGTGTGGATCCCGTGTTTTCCCAGCTAGCCTCTTATACAGCCCCTGAGACACACAAGCCATAAAAGTCATCCTAGGTGCTGGCAGAGGAAATCATTGTCATATGCAGGTTGAGGGTGGAGGTCTTCAACCTGCAGGCCAAATGGTAATGCTATGGTCCCTCATCTGTCTATTGGCAGCTCCACTAGGTGAGAGTTCTGGGGTGTCTTTTTCTACGTGGGGGCCAGAATACGTGAAGGGAAAGACTCATCATGCCCTCCCTGTCCTCAGGTGTGCTGTCTGATCTGATGCTTTGACAATCAGGAAGCAGCCTGTTGATGCCTGAGGAGACACTGTCCTTTACCGTCACTGTCACTGGGGGCTCTGTCACTAGTAGTTACTACTGGAGTTGGAGCCACCAGCCTCCTGGAAAGCTCTACAGTTGTTGGGTTACTGACTGGACAAACTACAAACCTGCCTTCCAACGCAACATTTCCATCACTGCTGACACAGCCAATAAAAAGTTCTCCCTGCAGCCAAACTCTGTGACCTCTGAGGACAGGGACATGTATTATTGTGCAAGACCACAGGTGAGAACAGTGAGAGCTCAGGCATAAACCTCCCTGCAGTTTCATAGGCGACCACCAGGGGGAACCCTTTTTCACTGAGCTCAGAACTCATCACCTGTGACAAATAGAAGCCCACAGAGCACTAGGTAGATCCCACTACCAATCAGAGACAAGGGTGACACTCATTACTCTTCAAGACATTCCTAGCTATGTCACCCACACTCTCTCAAATCTGTCATTTAGCTACTTAAAGGAATCACTTCTCACACTTTTTTACCCTTTTTTTGTTTATTTTTTAAAATTTTATTTAAAGAGAAATAAAGCAAAATGGAAAAAAAGGGAAGTAATGGTACAAAATTCCAAAATAAAATAATAAAATAAAATAAAATAAACACTAAGAAATCACTAGTTGACAAATTACATACTGTCATCTTAGAAATAGTTGTTCAAGTCACAAAATTAAAGCACACAAAGTGGACATTCAAGCAGTGAGACTGCAAAGTGTTCTGCAAAGAGTTCAACAATCCCACAAAAACTTAATAATAGACCCTAAAGGAACCTTCTAGAGACTGGCATCTCAGGCGGGTCTGTTTGGTACTGGGAACTTCTCAGAGACCCACATCTCAGCCTGGGCTGTTCAGGACTGGGAACATTGTGGAGATGAGCAGCTTGGTCCAGGCTGCTTGGGACTGGGAACATTGCATGGACCAGTAGCAGAGGGCCTGAGGTGCCTGGGACTAGCACTGCTGGGCCCCTCCTACACCAGGAACATCTAGGAAGCCTACCACAGGCCTGATTTACCTGGGACCACATCTGCTGGACCCGGCCTTGCACCAGGAACATTGGCCTATAGTGGACTATGATGCTAGCTTAATGAGAGTTTCAGGAACCCCTCACCCAAACAGAAGAGCTCATAAGGCTTCAATCACTGTGGCACAGTAGGAGGAATTCAGGAGACTGGATATCCTCTTCATTGTTGTACCCAGCAATTTGACAAACATCAACCACACAGTAGAACCCTTAAACACACACTGCAGAAAGATGTCTGTTGGAATACAAAGACCAGAAATTCACCAAAATGTGAAAATGACTAAACAAAAAGGCAAAAATGGAATCCCAAACATCTAGTCCATCAGGGGCAAGTGTAGGAGGTAATGACATAAAGGACCCCAAAATTCATACAAAACAAATCTCTGAAAAGATAAGAAATAAAGTAACAATTCCATGAGGCTATAGAGGAAATCAAATTAGAAATCATGTCTTATGTAAAGACAAAAGTAAAAACCTTAGTAAATGAGCTGCTCAACATAGCTACAGAAGAAATAGATAACAAACTACAGGAGCATAGAAAATTAATTGAAACTTTGAATGAACAATGCAGAAGACAAGCAGAATCTATGAAACAAATTGAAAGAGATATGCAAAAAACAAAAAATTGCATTGAAAGCCTGCAAAGCCATTAAAATTAAGATGAGGATAGAATTTCAGACATTGAGGAAAAGATGGCCAGATAGAGATCTTCGAAGGGTAGAACTTATAAAAACAGCAAAGCAGCATGAAGTGACAATCCAGCAGCTACAAGATGATGCCAGGAGAAAAAATGTTAGAGGAATAGGTATTAGTGAGGAGGCAGGAGACAATGCAAAGGATATCACCAAGCTGCTCACAGAAATAGTGGCAGAAAATTTCACAAACATGGTGGAAAAATCAGATATACAAATAAGTGAGACATATAGAATGCCACACAGTAATAACCAACATAAACCTACACCGAGACATATAATTATTAGGATCTCAGACATACAAGATAAAAACAAAATACTAAAAGCTATTAGAGAAAAGACACAACTCATCTATCAATGAAAGCCTATTAGAATCACAGCAGACTTCTCAGCACAAACCTTCAGATTAAGATGAGCTTGGAGTGAAGTATTTCAAGCCCTAAAAGAAAACAAATTTCAACACAGACTGACATACCCAGAAAAACTGTCTTTCAAATTTAATGGAGAAACAAGATGCTTCCATGACAAAGAACAATGAAAGAAATTCATATCTACCAAAACAACCTTAGAAAGAGTGCTGAAAGACATCCTAGATAGAGATAAAAATGACCACAATCTCCAGAACAACAACAGAAAGAAATCACCAGGCTGGACAAAAAGTAAACAAGGGAGAAAGGCAGAAAACTAAAAACAGTAACACAACATGGCAAAGTCAAGCCAGTACATATCAGTGATATCCATAAAGGTAAATGGGCTCAATTCACATATCAAAAGAAACAGGTTAAAATAATGGATCAAGAAACAGGACCACACAATATGCTGTATACAAGATATGCATCTGACTCAAAAAAGAAAATTAGATTAAAAGTCAAATGATGGAAAACAGTATTCCATGCAAACAGAACCCTTCATGAAGCAGGGGTAACTATTCTATTTGCAGACAATGTGAACTTCAAACCTAAAATGATTAAAAGATACAAAGAAGGTCATTACATACTTGTAAGCGGAAAAATTCAAGAAGAAGAACTAACAATTATAAATATATATGCACCAAACACAGGAGCACCCAACTATATAAGGCAGATACTAGAGGACATGAAAAACCAAATACACAAGAACACAATTATTCCAGGTGACCTTAACATCCCACTGTCACAAAGAGATAGATCAACTAGGCAAAAAATTGGCAAAGAAATAATAGAATTGAATCATACCTGTGAGCAATTGGACTTAGTAGATGTTTACAGAGTGTTCCAGCAAACCACATCAGAGTACACATTCCTCTCAGCTGCCCAAGGGACATTCTCCAAAATAGACCACATATTATCCCATAAAGCATTTTTAACTAAACACAAAGGTATTGAGATTGTCACATGCATACTAGCTGACAATAGCACACTTTAATTAGAAATTAATGGCAAAAGAAACTGCAAAACTGGCATAAGTATATGGAAATCAAATAACAACCTTCTGAACAACCAATGGGCTACAGATGAAATTAAAGAAGATAAAAGGCAATACCTACAATTCAATGAAAATGCAGAAACAAACTATTGTAATCTGTGGGATGCAATGAAAGCGGACTTAAGAGGGAAATGCATAGCAATAAATTGTCCCATCAAGAAAACATAATGAGCACAAATAAACAATCTAATGGTGCATGTCAGGCTTCTAGAAAAAGATGAGCAAGTTAAATCTAAAGCTCATAGAAGAGAGGAAAGTGCAAAGATTATAGCAGAAATCAATGCAATTGAAAATAAAAAATACAAAGAATTAATGAATCAAAAATCTGTTTTTTGAGAGAATAAACAAAATTGACAAATCTCTAGCTAACCTTATAATGAAAAAGAAAGAAAAAACCCAAATTCATGCAATAAGGATCAAAAAGGGGGAAATTACTACAGATCCCATGAAAAGTCAAAAGATCATAAACACCTAATTTGAAAATCTCTACTCACATAGAGAAGAAAACACAGAGGAAATGGATAGATTTCTAGAAACATATGAACTACCAAATCTCAACCAAGAAGATATAGCAATTTTGAATAACCCAATATCAGCTACTAAAATTGAAAATGTAATAAAAAAAAAACTTACCACAAAGAAAAGCCCAGATTTTGATGGATTCACAGTTGAATTCTATAAGAAATTTAGAGAAGACTTGATGCCAATACTCCTTAAAATCTTCAATGAAATTGAAAAGAAAGCAATCCTCCCTAAATTGTTCCTGGAGACAAGTATTACTCTGATACCAAAATCAGAGCGAGACCCAACCAAAAAGGAGAACTATAGGGCAATCTCACTGATGAACATAGATGCAAAGATTCTCAATAAAATACTAGAAAATAGAATGCAGCAAATCATCAAGATTATACATCATGACAAACTGGGGTTTATTCCAGGAATGAAGGAATGATTTAACATATGCAAATCAATAAATGTGATACACCACATCAACAGAGCCAAAAACAAAAAACACATGGTCATCTCAATAGATGCAGAAAAAGCTTTTGATAAGGTCCAACACTTGTTCATGATAAAAACACTTCAGAAACTCAGAATACACAGTGTCTACCTCAACTTTATAAAGGCCTTCTGTGGCAAACCAACAGCCAATATTATACTAAATGAACAAAACCTGAAAGCTTTCACTTTAAAATCAGGAACAAGACTAGGATGTCCACTATCACCACTCCTATTCAATATAGTTCTAAAAACACTAGCCAGGGCAATCAGACAAGAGAAAAAATAAAAGGAATAAAGATAGGAAAGGAAGAAGTTAAATTATCACTATTTGCAGATGACATATTACTCTATAAAGAAGAACCAAAAAATTCCATTAAAAGACTACTAGAGGTAATAAACAAATTCAGCAGTGTAGCTGGATACAATGTCAATGCTCAAAAATCAATAACATTCCTGTACACAAACAAGAACCTCACTGAGAGAGAAATTATGGAAATATCACCCTTCACAATAACATCTAAAACAATGAAATACTTAGGAATCCACCTAACTAAAACTGTAAAATAATTGTGTCCTGAAAATTATACTACACTAAAAAAGGAAATTCAATAGGATATTAGAAAATGTAAAAATGTTCCATGCTCTTGGATAGGAAGGACCAACATTTTGAAAATGGTCATACTCCCAAAACTGTTATACAGATTTAATGCAATCCAATCAAAATACCATTGACATACCTCACAGATCTAGAGAAAACACTTCTAAAATTCATTTGGAAACAGAAGACACCTAGAATAGCAAAGACAATTCTGGGCAATAAAGGTAAGGCAGGAGGCATCTCAATTCCTGACTTGAAACTGTACTAGAAAGCCACAGTGAAAAAATGAGCATGGTACTGGCAAATAAATAGACCTGAGGATCAATGCAACAGATTAGAAGATACAAATATAGGTACAAAAACACTCAGCCAGCTGATATTTGACAAAGGGGCTAAACATGTTCAATGGAGGAAGGAACCTATTTAATAAATGGTGTTGGAAAAATTGGCTCTCCACATGCCGAAGACTGAAACAAGATCCATGCCTATCACCATGCAGAAAACTAATGTCTAAATGGATCAAAGAACTAAATATTAAAACAGAAAAACTAAATCAATGAGAAGATAAAGTAGGTAGAAATCTTGGAGACATAGGTGTAGGCTGAGAGTTCGTGAACAAAACGCAAATTGCATGGGAAACTCTTCAGAGAATCAACAACTGGGATCTCATATTATTGAAAGGTTTCTGCACTTCAAAAGAAATCACCATCAGAGTGAAAAGAAAACCCACACAATGGGAAATAATTTTACGCAGCAGCTCCTCAGACAAAGCACTTATATCAAGAACATATAAAGAATTGAAAAACATCAATCCCCCCAAATGAAAACCCTCTCCAAAAATGGGCAGCTGAGATGAACACACAGTTCTCATATGAAGATATACAGATGGCAAACAAATACATGATGAAATGTTCACCATCACTTGTCATTCGAGAAATGCAAATTAAAACAACATTAAGATATCATCTCACACTGGAAAAAAAAGCAGCCATCAAGAAATCAACTGATAACAAATGTTGGCAAGGCTGTGGGTAAAAAGGACCACTGCTCCACTGTTGGTGGGAGTGTAGACTGGTGCAACCACTGTCGAAATCAATATGGAGAATTCTCAGAAACCTAGGACTGGAAGCTCCATTCCATCCAGGTATTCCCCTCCTGGGTGTTTTCCCAGAGAAACTGAAAAGTTCATATCACAGTGATATATATGCACCTATGTTCACAGCAACAAAATGTTTAATATCTAAATCTTGGAAACAACCAAGATTCCCATCAACTGCAGAGTGGATGGAAAGGATGTGGTGTTTTTATACAATGGTGTATTACTCAGCTATAAAAATAATGATCTTGAGACCTATACTCTTAGACTTGATGCTATCCATCACAACAGATTTAAATCAAATCAGTCAATACAAAGTAGCAATCTAACAAACCAGATTCAAATAAGATCAGCCATAATAAGACAGTATAAGTTATAAAGGGCTTCAGATTAAGTTGATAGGAAAATTAGGGGTGATTATCATAATATGTCCTATTATTTTTGGGATAGCTGACCATGTCCTCAAGTCTAGCCTGAGTAGACAAACAGGAACAGCACATAATCCATGCAAGCAGAGTGGTGAGAATAATGCAAATTTTAAATATTTTACCCCATTAACAATATCCTCAGCCTCTCTTTTTTAGACAGCTCCTCCCCTTTCACTCCCATGGGGTGCACTGCTTGTTTTGGGTCCCACTGACTCCCTATATAGAGCAGCTCAATGGGCCCTATCTCCTGATCTACTCTGCCTGTGTTTATCTCTGTTAGTATATCAAGGCCTTCTATACTAGAGATTATAGCCAATCTTCTCTGCCTCATTTCTGCTATCCTTATTTTATGCCATTGATAGTCTATTTTTCTCTTCCACTTCAATGTCTGCCTCGTTCACTGAGGCCTCTCTACCACTGTTCCTGAAATGCTGGTATTCTTGTTCTCTCTCCCTAGAATGTCCTTCAGTATTTTTTGTACAATTGGACTGGTGATCACAAATTCTCCTAGCCCCTCTTTTTCAGGGAAGCATGTTTTTTCTCCATTAATTTCTATAGAGAGTTTTGCAGGATACACAATCTGGGCTGCAGATTGTTCTCCTTCAGCGCTTGAGTTACTTTACTCCAAGCTCTTCTTGACCTGATGGTCTGTGTCGAGAAGTCTGCCGTGATTTTGATGGGTTTTCCTTTATAGGTGATCTATTTCTTTTCTCTGATGGCTTTTAATATTCTGTTCTTATATTGAATTTCTGGGATCTTGATTATTATGTGTCTGGGTGTAGCTCTGTTTGGGTTGTAGGTGGCTGGAGTTCTGTATG
>PVJX010036515.1:0-17553 GCA_004027295.1 Dolichotis patagonum
ACAATGAGCAGGTTCCCCAGGACAGTGGCCAGGTACATGGTGAGGAAGAGCAGGAAGAGGAGCTGCTGCTGTTGGGGCTGCCTGGAGAGGCCCAAGAGGAGGAACTCAGAGATGCTGGAATGGTTCAAGCCTCCCATGCGGCTGGGAACCTGGGCCCAGGGTCAAAGATAGCTAAATTCCAAAGCTGGGAAGTGATGGTTAATGCAATTAAGAAGACTACGGGATAGTAGGACATGACACTTTAAGTAAGTCAATAGAGTTTTGCTCCCTGTGGCTGGTGTTCTTTGGGCTTCCATTCCTTCGTTAGATAAAGATTGTTTGAGCTGGGTATGGGGGTGCATGTCTGTAATCCCAGCACTCTGGGAAGCTGGGACAGGAGGCTCACGAGTTGGAATCCAGGTTGGGCAATCTCAAAAATGTAAAATGTAGGCCAGCATGAAGGCTCTGGGTTCAGTATTCAGCACCAAAAATAAAATAAAGAAAACTAAGATGCTTTGCTTATAGATTCCATAAGAAAGTTCTGAGAGGACACCAGAAAGATTGGACAGTGAGTTTATCCACCAATTTTTGCATTGTTTGATCTTTCTATTTTTATGTTAGATTTTTAAGAAGTAACTATAATAAAACACTACAGAAAGAATAATACTAATAGACACTTTAGTGTTTACAATGAATACCACAGAACATATGTAAAATGGTTACCATAGGGACAGACATGTGAGCTTTTACCACTGAGCACCAATGTCATCAATACCCTTAATGCTGTTACCTTGGTGGAAATGTCTCTGCTTCATCTCCAGCCTGGCGTGTCACACACTCCTGGTTCTTTTCCCTGAGGATCGTATCATGATCAAAGAGTAGGTGTGCCCAGAGTGATGATGATATTGTAGTGCCTGTCTATGCTCATGAGGACAGAGCCCTTTACAGAGGTCTGAGCCAGTCCTGTTAACTACATCGAGACCAACTTGTAAAATTTAAATGGAAGCGATCCAGAGGTATGGGCAGAAAGTCAGTGAGTTTGTGTCCCCTACTCTCAGGGTCTCAGATAAAAACAAGGCAAATGCTGGTCATGATGGGTTGGTGCAAAGGACCACCCATGATCTTAGGACAATTTTAGTGGTGCCACTTAATAGACATTGAGGAGTGTCCCTACAAGGGTTCACTCCCAACCAGCAGTTAATAATAAAGTCCCACTGTCTGCTTCTTACCCAGAAAGAATGGCAGTCCTACTATCCCCAGAAGTCCTCAGCTTACCTTTTTATCAAATCTGACCTGACGTTATTGGTCTAAGAGAGAAGGACTTGTCTTTCGGGTTTTTAGGCTCAGTCCATGTGAAGGATTCTCATACAGAGACTCAGCCCCTAATATAAGAAAGATGTGTGGGAGAGTCAGAGGGCCAGCTCTTCACAGGAGACTCCATGGCCACTAGAGCCATATTCCCTGAGAGTCTCATTAGGGAAAGCAGAGAATAATAATTGTCCCTTCTCCTTGGGTTCTTTGGAATCCAACACTAATAAGGAAGACCTGTGGGTGAGTTGCATAACTACCATGCCAGGACTTGGCAACGCTGAAAATGACATGCTTGTGAATGAACACTGGCAACATCATCTTGGCCACAGCAGGCTCACAGTCCTATATTTTATCCCCTACTCAAGCTAGGCTGGCTGCTTGTTGGGGATATGTGTGAAACTGAACAACGATTAAGAAATAAAGTTCAAGTTTTAACAGACCTGTACACAGGTCCTAGATCCATTGTGACCAGTTATATGACCTTGGAAAACATAAACCACCTCTGAATCACAAAATTTCACCCCCTGTGGAGTGGAAAAATAATAGTCACCTTATAGAGATGTGATGACTAAATGAGACACTTTGTATTAAACATCTCATGACTCCTGAACTCACCAATGCCCCAGGTACCTCCACTAGGTGAGACTACAGGTGTTAATCATATTCATATGCTTGGCTTGAAGAGGAAAATAAAAAGTTAACATTTTAGCCTGCCTGGCAAGTGTGAGGTTGTGAGCTCAATCCCTGGTACCAAAAAAAAAAAAAAAAAAAAAAAAAGTTAACTTTTTGGAGTTAAATTTCTGAGCAGCTAGCAGATTTGTCTTCCTGTCTTGCACCAATGCTGGGTACATATTTCCCTTATCTAACCGACTATACCCTGAACTTGTATGTTATCTCAAGCACTTGCTTCCCACAAATCCGAGTTTATCCTTATCCTGGAAGCTCTGAGCTTGCCTGGAATTCTAATTTGTCTTAGTATGCAATGTAAGTGATATAGTTTTCTTTTAGGTCAATCAGTAATAATGATATAAGATATAACCAATCAATAACCACCAAATACTCTGCTTCTGTACCTCGTGCTTACAAATCCTATATACACCCTAGACTACCAGAAATGGGCTCCTGATACTTTGGGAATGAATCCTATCAGAGCCCATGGACATAAATAAATCTACCTCCAAATCCTGGGTGATATTTCAGTGTTTCTGTTTACCGCTGAGGGCTTTCTGCTCAGTGATCTGTACTCTAGATAAATATAATTTGGAAGTAGCACTGTATGTTTATCTTCATATGTCAACACTTATTCTTATAAGGGGCCATATGATAAGTCTTTCTATATTTTAATGTTGGGTAAAGTGAGAAGTGGGAACCACTGATAAGTCTATTTATAAACTGGTAGAATGAATTCCAAGCAGAAAAAGAGAATTCTTCAATTCAGTGGGTATCATTCTTCAAGAACTTTCCTCTATAATTGTTTTGAAAGCAAGATCTGGCTATTAGGTGCCTATAAAGCGTTTGCTTTTGTTCATTGTAAGGTTCACTTGCATGAATCAATAATATTAAAGCATAAAAACCATAGAACTTAGGGCTGGGGATTTAGCTCAGTGGCATAAGCGCCTGCCTGGCAAGTGTGAGGTCCTGAGTTTGATCCCTGGTCAAAAAAAAAAATAGAACGTGAGTTAGAAGTGGCAGATGAATCCTCAGAATAATGTCCTCCAGAAAACATACGTTCCTCTAGCTAATATTTCAACTCGAGTTGCTTATAAACTGTTTTTTGTTGTTGATTGTTTGTTTGTTTGTTTTGAGACAGGGTCTTGCTATGTAGTGTAGGCCACCCCAGCTGTCCTCAAACTGGCAGTGATCTTCCTGCCTGGCTCTCCCAAGGGCTGGGATTGCAGATGAGCGCCACCACACCCAGCAAACTGTTTTTCTGACTGTGGTGGATTATGGTATGTTTGGTTGGTTGGTTTTGGTTTTTTGAGACAGGGTCTTATTATGTAGTTCAGGCGGGCCTTGAACTCACTATGTAAGCTGGCCTGGAACTCAAAGAAATCCTCCTGCCTCAGTGTCTCAAGTGCTGGAAGTATAGCCATGTGCCACCATAACTGGCTTGACTATGGTGTCTTACTGAATACATTTGAGAAATGGATGGGGAGAGGAAAGGAAATAAAAAGAATCAAGGTGTATACCTACTCCTAAGATGAATGTAAACATCATGTCCTGCAAACTGTACTAATAAAATTTTGAAACTAATAAACAAATCTCAGGAAAAAATAAATAATATTCATCTATTCTCAATAATGCAGAGTTAAAACCCATAATGAGTCCCTATGTTCCCATCATATATGTGGTTAGAAATCAAGTTCTGTCCACTCTATCTCAAAAAATAGTCCAAAGAGGAGGTCACTGAGAGCTTAATGGTAGAGTACTTGCCTATCATACATGGGGCCCAGGGGTCCATTACCAGCACTGAAAAAAAAAAGTTAAAAAACAAATAACTCACAAAGCCAATTATGAAAGAATGGAGCAGGGGAAACTAGTCATTGAGTTAATAAAGATATTATTTCCAAGTGATAGAATACCAATGCTTGCCAGTCATGGTGGCACACATCTGTAATCCCAGCACTCAGGAGGCAGAGGCAGGAGGATCACCAAGGGTCTGAGGCCAGCCTTGGCTACACACTGAGTTTAAAACTTGCTGGAGCTACATAGAGAGACACCTGTCTCAAAAACAAAACAAAACAAAACAAAACAAAATACCAGTTCCCATCAGCTCAAGAAGAAATGGAATCTTCTTGGTTGATATAGTTGCAAAGCCCAAAGTTTCTTCTTATAAATCTTGAGTGTTTCATGCAGGAATACTCAGTGACCCAAATAATGACATCATGACTCTGTGATTCCTCATCTCTGTTTCATTTGCTTCTTCTTGTTTTCTCTTTTTTTTATTCTCTAGACTGTCTCTCTCCACATGGCAACAGATGATCACCAATAGCTCTGAGCTCATACGCTCTCAGACTATCTGTCACAGGCCACATAGAATTTCTCTCCACCGACAGATTCATCAAACCCAGCTAAGACTGTGAGCACCAAGCCCTTATCACCAGCACTACACGGAGGAGAGCAGCTCACAAACAGGTCTAAGAATGGAAGTGATGGGGAATGTCATGAACACAAGTCCAAATTCCAGGATCCAAGTAGTGTCGAAGGTGAGGCCAAGAGTTGGAGAGATAATCAAAGGTACAGAGATAAATGAGTAGGCTGTTTTTCTAAGTTTTTACTTTTATTAGTACATGTTTGCAATACATAATGATTATGTTCAATGAGGAGGGAGTTGGTGCATGTACACAGTACATCTTTTTTTGCAAAATAGATTTACATATCTTAAAATCTTTATCAAGACAATTATTTAAAACATAAATTAACAGCCAGACTAACAGACAAAAAACATATAAAAAAATAACAAAATAATTGTACTAAATCAAGGTACACTTTTAGATAAAGTGAGCATGCTGGATTATAAAAACTTTTTTGGCTCTTTTTTTCCCCAATTGTCTGACTTTTCTTTTGTACTTTATTTATATATATTGAGTTTCTCATACAAAAGTAATCATGTGACATTTAAGCTTGTGTGTCTGATTTACTTCATTTAACATTACGGTCTCCAGACAAATCCATTTCCCTACAAATGACTCAAAGTTATCCTTCTTTGTGGTAGAGTAGTACTCCATTGGGTACAAATACCACATTTTCCTTATCCATTCATCTGCTGACATACAGGCTGCTTCTAAAACTTAGCTATTATGAATTGTGCTGCTACAAACATGAGTACACATGTATAACTGTAATATAATGTCTTGAACTCTTCCAGAAGATATCTAGAAAGGGAATAGCTGAGTCAAAAGGAATTTCTGGTTTTAGGTTTTTGGGGGGGGCCAGTGGCACCAAGGATCAAACTCACGACCTCACACTTGCCAGGCAAGCATTTATATCACTGAGCTAAATCTCCAGCTCTAGTTTTAGTTTTTTGAGGAATCACTATACTAATTTCCATAGTAGTTATTCCAGTTTACATTGCCACCAACAATGAAGAAGGGTATCTTTTCCCCCACTGCCTCTCCAGCATTTGTTATTATTTGATTTCTTGAAGATAGACATTCTTTCTGGGCTAAGATAGAATCTCAGAGTTGTTTTAACTTGCACTTCTTGAATGACCAGTAATTTTTAACATTTTTTTCATTTATGTGTTGGCCATTTGTAGTTCTTCACCTGAGACTTGTCTATTCATTTGAGATGCCCATTTTTTGATGGGTCCTTAAATTTGAGGGGATCTAATTTTTTTGAGTTCTTTATATATTCTAGATATTAGTTCTTTGTCTGAGGAGTGTCTGCAAAATGTTTTTCTATTCTGTAGGTCATCTCTTCACTGTGTTGGTGGTTTCCTTTGTTATGCAGGAGCTGATTAATTTGATGTAATCCCATTTGCTGATTCTTGGTATTTTTGTGCAACTAGGATTCTGTTCAGAAAGTCTTGCCTACACCTATGTCTTCAAGAGTTTTACATATTTTTTCTTCCAGCAGATTGTTTCTCTTTTGATATTTAGATCTTTGATCTATTTTAATTTTAATTTACTGCATGGCGAGATATATGGGTCTAGGTTCAGTCTTCACATGTGGAAACCCAAATCTCCTAGCTGTTTGTTAAAGAGGTCATCTTTTTTCCAGCAGAAGTATTTGACCCCTTTGTCAAAGAAAAGGTAGCTGAGTGTGCTTGGAGTTGTTTCTGCTTCCTCTATTCTATTCCACAATCCACAAGGCTGTGATTTGTTTTGTTTTGCTTTGTTTTTTAACCACTGTAGCTTTGTAATATAATTTGAAGTCAGATTACGATGCCCCCTATCTTGCTCTTGTTGCCAAGAATTGCTTTTGATATTCTAGATTTCTTCTGGATATAAATGAATTTTAGGATTATTTTTTCTAGGTCTTTGAGGAATGCTATTGGTATTTTGATTGGGATTGTGTTAAATATGTATAAAAAGTTTTGAAAGTGTGCTCATATTAGTTCTGCTTATCCCAAGGGAACAGGAGGTATCATTCCATTTTCTGATTTCTTTAATCTCCTTTTTCAGAGTGTTGTGGTTCTCATTGTAGAGACCTTGTACTTCCTTGGTTAGGCTAATTCCTAAGTATTTCACTTTTGTTGATGCTACTGTGAAAGGTATTGTTTCCCTAATTGCTCTCTCAGTGACTTTATTATTGGCATACAGGAATGTTATATCCTGCTACACTACTGAATTTAGTTATTCTAAACTGCATATTGTTATCCTCTGAATAGTTGCTCAGACTACTGGCTTTAGGCTTGCAAAGTCAATCAAATAGTACAGGCATTAGGTTGTTTCTGTACTTTAGTTGTTATCATCTCAGCCTGTGTTCCTCCAATCAGCCAGCTGCTAATGGCCAGGGAGTGGAGATCCTTCTTCTCTCCCTGCCTGCACAGGGCTGGCTCCCAGTGAGGGCCAGGCATGGCTTCTTTCTTGAATGCTGTAACTTTCAAAACTGGAGCAACTCTATCTGACCATGGCCTCTGGCTGTGGAGGCAGGGCCTGCGTCCCTTAGATCAAACCCCTTAGACAGTCTCTTTCTGGCCCACTCCCTCACCACAGCTGTCTCCCATGGCTGTCTCTCACCCAATCACTGTGGGAATGTAAAACTGGGAGCTCCAAAGTGAAATCACCTTGTGGTGCTCTGAGTACTAGGTTCAAACAATCAACCTTTCCCGGGTGTCCCACCAAGAACTCTCTCCAGGGTTATGACAGGGGCTTAGACTAAGGCCACTCACTAGCTATTGCCTGTCAAAGGACTCACATGGGAGCAGAATCTCATGCTCTCCCTGCAGATCATAGCATCTTCCAGTCCATTCTGAGTTTCTCCCTGAGGCGCTCTGGAGTTCCCAGCTTTCACTTTGTCGTGGTAGATTTAGTCTCCCTTTGCCGTGAACCACAAGCCAAGAGCTGGGGAGAAAATGTAAACTGTCTTTTCTTTCTCCATGTTGTATTCTATCTCTTCAATTTTTTGGTAGGCTTTCATTTTCCTGTCAACTTTTTCCTGGTTCTGGGGATCTATTTCTCTCTTTTACTTCCCCAAGTATTTATTTCCCAGTATCTGGATTCTGAATCTCAAAGAGGCTGAGTTGTTATTGCTCACCATTCTGTCAGTCTTTCCCAAAAGACTGTAAGCCATTTTTAAAGTTCTTTGAGGAACTCAAAACACCTGTAGCCAATGACAATCACCACCACCACCACCACCCTCAGTGAAGTCCCTGTTTGCTCTGGAGAAACTATTAAAAAAAAAAAAATCACAGAATAACAATATTAAAATAGAAACCCAAGCAGAAAACCACATATCAAGATGTCGTTAACCTTTACCCACAAAACTCCAGGGTACCTGTTTTGGATTCAGCCTTAACCTATGTGCTTTCACATTTCTACGTTCTGATCACGTTTTATATAAATTTGCTTTTCAGTTATTTTCACATGCACGTGAAGAAACACAAAACACACCTTTCTACCCCAGGTGGGACTCGAACCCACAATCCCTGGCTTAGGAGGCCAGTGCCTTATCCATTAGGCCACTGGGGCAGCTGGCCAACCTTGTACCTGAAGATGGTAAAAGGTTTAAATCGACCGGAAACCGGTTTCAACCCCATTCACGAAAATTTGGTTAACGCCTCCCCGCAGGACATTCCAGCCTCTGTGTCCTCTGCCGCTCCTTCTCGCCTCGCCGCTGGGTCTCCACTCCTGCAGCCCTGCGCCGGGGCAGACCCGCTCGCCTGAGGGCCGGGGATTCTCCCTCGTCTGACCGGGGAGCAGTGGGGCGGGGAGGTGTGCTCTGGCCGGCTCCGTCGGTGAAGCATCGGACCTTTAACTCTCAAGCCGCCCTCCTGCGTGGTGCGCGTGGGCCCAGCGCTTGACCGAGACCAAGCGAGGGGAGAGATGGAGAGGGACAGACACCTCCCGAGGTAAGGGGGCGACCCCACCGAGGCCGCACGCAGAGCTTGGCCAGGGACCGTAGAACGCCAAGCAAAATCCCTGCGCAGAGCCACGTCCTCAGCTGTGGACACAAACTGGGTTAGTCTCCAAGCTCGCCCTTAGGTATTCACCGCGACTTGTTATTTATCCCATGGTGAGCATTCGTCGGAATCTGGAGAGCTTCAGGGATCTCAGAGGACACCACATACCCGTGAGCCCACTGACTCCAGACTCTGGGGAGGCATCAGGGAGCGCCGGGAGGCCGAGGCTGGTCGCCCGCCTGCGCTCCGAGTGCAGTCTCCGCCTGCGTCCTCGGCTCGGTTAAAATCGTCTGCATGTTAGCAGAAGCGGAGAGAGGAGGAGGCTCCAGCTTCGGCCCCCAACCTGACGAGCTCTTGGTACTCTCCGGTCGGGTTCTTGTTTCCTCTGTCCCGCCCCGGGGCCCAGGAAGATGCGAGAGCTGCCAGCGAGCCCAAGGAAGGGACTTACTTCAACTGGCACGCAGGGACCTAAGAATAGCCACCGACTGAGCGAGACTTGAGCTTAAAGACTGCCGACAGGCTGAGCCACACGTGGTGGCACAGACCTGTAATCACTTGAAAGAGGGAGGGTCGCTAGTTGGAGACCAGTGTAGACTAGGTAGAGAGTTAAAGGACAATTTCAACTCCATAGTGGGACTCCATCTCAAAATACAAAAGTAAATTTCGAAAACTAATAAAAGGACTATTGACAAACTAATATTACTTATGAACAGACCAAGCCTTTCTGTTTATCATGTATAAATTTCACAACTTGGATTTATGTACGTGCATGTGTGCACCTCTGCGCCACCGTGCCTGACTCTAATTTTAGATTCCTATTAAACTTTTTTTGGTGCCGGGCATCAAACTCACAACCTTGCATTAGCCAAGCAGGCACTTAAGCCGCTGAGCTAAACCCCCAGGCCCGCCTGTGAAACATTTTTGGCAAAAATTCTATACAGTACCATGGCACTAGACATTTTCTTTATGCATTCATCCTTCAATGAGCACTTAGACTGATTCCCTGTCCTGACTCCTATGAATAACACTGCAATAAACATGGAAGTGCAGATGTCTTTTCTAAATTTGGATTTCAATCTCTTTGGATATATACCCAATACTGAGATTTCTGGATCATACATCAACTGTATTTATAGTATTGTTTAGGGCTAGTGTTTTGGAATGTTTTATTTGTGGTACTGTGAATTGAACACACAAACTTCCCAGTGAGCTACCTCTCATTTGTTTTTGTTTTTGTTTTGTTTGGTTGTTTGTTCTAATGTTGAGACAGAGTCACTTTAAAGCAGTAACTTGTCTGGGCATGGCTTGATTTTTTTTTTTTTTTTTTTGAAAGACAAGATCTCACTATGCAGTTCAGGTTGGCCTTGAATCACTATGTGGCACTGGCTAGTCAATTCACAGTGATCCTACTGCCCCAGCCTCCTAAGTGCGCCACCATGCCTGGCTCAGGGCTTGATATTTTGTTCCTCTTCTCTTCTCTCTCAGAGCGTAGGGATTGTAAATGTGTGGCGCTGGGTCAAGTTTATTGTTTTTTAAAAATAAGTTTCCTGCTAACAGGATACTGTAAGTGTTTCAAAAACAGTCACTGTTAATTTGGGTAAGATAGTATCTCACTGTAGATTTGGTTTGTAGTTCACAGGTGATTAGAGGGCCTGAGCTTCACATTCATGTGAGAGTCATCAACCAGCTGGCTATTCGTATGCTCCCTTTGAGAAGCATCTCAAGTAATTTGCCCATTTTAAAATTAGATTATTCAGCTGATACTTTTTCAGTTGAGTTGTTTGAATTCCTTGTGTAGTCTGTTGGATTAACAATTTGCAGATATTTCCCTCTACTTTATCGGCCATCTCTTCACTCTGGATTGATTTTTTTTTCTGTACAGGTTTTAATTTGATGTAATCCCATCTGTTAACTAATGTGTTGAAGCATTTCCCCTCTGTTAACAATTACTTAAACCAACAAATATATGCTCTTCCTTCCTTCTCTTCTTTCTCTCTTCTCTCACTTCTCCCCCCTCCCGCTTCTCTTCTATGCTAACTTTAAGACAGAACTGATTAACCCTAGGAAGAAGTCAGTGTGGGGAAGGGTGCCCTTTCGAAAAAGTAGCTCTCAGGACTAAAACTCAGAAACCTCTTTAGGAATTAGAATCAACCACTGCCTGAATCCCTCCCCCGCAACTACCGAGAAATGGGCCTCCACCAGCCCGACCTCCAGATGGCGTGGCGCCCATCCTGACTACTAGGCACCCAGAGCACAGCCACAGCTCCAAGGACCCTTTCCTGCCTGGGCATGCGGGCCCAGGACGCACTTAAGAAACCCAAGCGAATGATGAGGACGAACTGAAGTGGGAAGAAACAGAAAGTGTCTGGGAAAAGTCCAAGAGACTTCACCGCTGCCACCCGCCGCAGTCAAGGCGCAGGATTCTTAGCGAGGGCTTGAGTCTCTAAGTGCGTGGCCTGGGGAGTGCTGCCTGCTGCGGACTCCCGTCCTTACTGGCCTCAAACTAGGTCCTCTTGACTGGAAGGGTCCCCTGCCTGGGGATGCCCGCACCCCTTCGTACACCAGCGCTATAATTTAAAGTTTGAAGACATCTGGAACTAGTTTGAGCCTTAAAGAAAAAAACCTTTAAGGCCTTTTTGTTTCAGTAGCGTTCTGGGGTGTTGGAGCTTTCACGCCTAGGAGTGAAGGTCCCAAAATGTAGGGCTCGTCCGGGATTTGAACCCGGGACCTCTCGCACCCTAAGCGAGAATCATACCCCTAGACCAACGAGCCGCACGTCGCAAGTGCGCTGTCAGGTTTTATGATAGAGGGTGCGTCCTCGGTGAGGCGCTCAGAGGAAAGAAAACTTGAATTTCAGACTTGCCTGGAAGGGGTAACAGTTGAAAGGTACAGAGAAGCCCAGCAACCTAACCCTACCTGGTCTTCATAAAGTGTGGAGAAACCCTTGCCGCCCTCAATCCAGGGGCCCCCGCGGTCCTTGACAGCTGACCTTCGTTGCCTGGGGGGGAGGGGGTTCCGCCGGTCGCGCAGCAACTGTTTATTACGTCGCATGCCAAAAGTACACGAGGGATTCCCTCATTTACCAGAACTTTTATAGACTTCCCAACAGAGGTCACTTGCAACCCGTGATGTAGCACTCACTGGGTTCTCAACAAGCGTCAACTAAGTGAGTAGCTCAGATACAGAGCAAAACGTCAGATCGCCCAGCGTGGGGCTCGAACCCACGACCCTGAGATTAAGAGTCTCATGCTCTACCGACTGAGCTAGCCGGGCACCACAGAGAATGGTTTGCAGGGTGTAAGAATTGTAAAATGGCCTGAGAATGCAGGAAACTAGGCTAAGCAATAAATCCAACCAAATGGAGTGTGACAGCACACGCCCTTAATCCCAGCACTCCAGAGGCTGAGACAGGAAGATTGCTGAAAATCCTAAACCAGCCTGGGCTACATAGTGAGTTCAAAACCAGCCTGAACTACAGAGCAAGACCCTACTCAATCATCATCATCACCATCATAGTCAGACGGAAGATGACTGTCACATTTCCTGATCCCATTGGAAGTCTACACCCCTGGCCTCTGAGGCCTTACCAGTGGACAGAACCTCACTCACTGTGCTGGAGGAGCACGGTGGAACAGGAACCTTCACCTGCGATCAGGAGAAGTGCCCAGGAGGTTCTTAATGTCTGCCCAGAAACCAGCTTCTCCCAGTTCCACAGCCCAGTTTCCCCAAAACCAAGACTAAATAATAAATGGATGCTGCTTGTGGGACCAAAACCCCCACTAAAAGCCTGGTCTCAGGACTGAGCCCATCCTGGTGCCATAGAGTCTGCAAGCTGGAGATACGGGGGTCCCTAGGGAGAAGGTGGGTAAACTAGACTCCAGCTGGCCCTGTGGGTGTTCAGAGCCTACCTAGGTGTTTGAACTGAGTCTCCAACATGGCCTAGGGTATGGAGGGGGCCCAAAACTCAGGGGTCCCCAGTGCTGGGCTGTCCCCAGATTAACACTCACATTCTGGGGCTCTATTCCAGGTCCTTTCCCACCTAACAAAAGCCTAGGAGGCCACAGGAACAAGGTATCACCACACCCCAGGGAGGATCTGAGAGGCTGAGGGTATAGAACGGGAGCAGCATGGATGTCAGTCTGTCTCCCAGTGTGTCCTGATCCCTGAGCCCCAGCTGAGTTAAGCTGGTTCTGTGCCCCAGGGCCTGGAGCTTTCCATGACTTTCCTTCATCTGTGACAAGTCAAGGCATCACCACTGAAGAGAAGGAAGGCAAGAACCTACAGGATAGGACCAGCATAAATTGTGTTCTCTGCCTTCTGAAAGCCCTGTATTTCAGAAAGAGGAAGAAAATGCCCATGGTTCTGCAAAGAAAGTGGATCATAACCTCTTTTCTGAGGCCACCCAAGTTTGGAAACAGGACAGTTTGTTGTTCTGCATATGCTTTGCATATTGGCAAAGTTATTCCATCCTAGAAGCTGTAGACAGAACTCCTGAGGCTTAACTAGGAACTCCCTGACATCCTCAAAGATAAAGCTCAATGCTGATGTCTTCTGTTTTAAACTGCAAAAGCGCAGCTGGGAGTATGAAAGGGAAAAGTATATGATAGGCAGAATAATGACCCTTCCCCCAAATTGTTGATGCCCTAATCCTTAGAATTTGTGGTTATTTTAAGCTCCAAGCAAAGGAGAATTAAATCACAGGTAGAATTAAGATTGTTAATCAAATGACCTGGAGATGGAAGGTTATCCTGGATTATGAAAACTGGATTAACATAATGGTGGAAGAGGGAGGCAGAAGAGAACAGGGATGGCAGCATGGGAAGGATCAACTGTCCTTACTACCAATGTGGGGTGTGTGTGTGTGTGTGTGTGTGTTTTGGGTGAAAACCAGCATCTCACCCATGCTAAGTCCTTTACTACTGAGCTACACCCCCAGAGCTATCTAATTTTTAAATTTAAATTGGCTAGTGTTGTTTTGTTTTGTTGGCTAGTGTTTTGTTTTTGTTTTTGTTTTTTATTGTTGTTGTTTTTTGATACCAGGGAATTGAACTCTAGACCTTGTGCTTGCTGGACAGGAGCTTCTGCCACTGAGCCAAGTCCCCAGCCCTTAGCTAGTGTTTTTATGCCTAAAAATATTTTGTTCTTTTTGCAATCTGGAAGCTTGAAAGAACATTTAAATAGCTTTCTGTTCTCAAACATATTTTCCTCTTCTCTTTCATTTTAGACAATGTAGTATAATCCATGTCTGATAATCTTAGCATGTGAAATCTGCAGTTTTGTTTCTGTTGCCTGTTGTTTATGATTTTCTTGATTTTTTAAATTTTATTTTAGAAAGATAAAAAACACAAAATTTCAAAACAGGGTAATAGGAAAGTAACAATGGTTTATACATTGCCATATTGTTGTCTTTAAATTAGTCACTTAGGCCAGGGATATAGCTCAGCAGCACAAGTATCTGCCTGGAAAATTCAAGGCTGTGAGTTTGATCCCCGGTACCAAAAAATAAAAATAAATTAGTTACTCAGAGTAGGCATTTAGTTGTCCAAACAATATTTACACACACACAGAGAGAGAGAGAGAGATAGCTTTTCCCTTCTTTTCTCCTTTCCTCCACCCCTTTCCTTTCCTTTTGAACAGTTTCTTCTCATTTCACCATATCTGTTGTACATTTTAGATCTTATTTACTCTTTCAGCTTCTCACATTAGGGAGAAAATATAATGTTTACACATGTGAGTCTGATTTATTTCACTTATGAGTATAGTCTTGAGTTGCATACATTTACCTATAAAAGTCTACAGTTTATCAAAAATAAAAACACCCGGACAATTATATTGGACTGGGGTTTAGCTCAGCTGCACAATTGCCTGCCTGACAAGTGTAAGGTCCTGAGTTTGATCCCTGGTCAAAAAAAAAAAGTCTTATTATTTCTTATGACTGAGTAGTACACGATTATATAAAAAGACAACATCTTTTTTATTCATTCCTCAGTTGATGGGCATTTGGGTTGTTTTGCCTGGTGTTTATGGATTGTTCCTCATATTACTTTGTTTCCTTTTTTTTTAAACAGGTGAACTGTCGTTTTCCTTGTAAATTTCATTATGCAGGAAATTTGTAAGATATAGACTAAAAGTGTATTTTTTCATCAAAAATAGATTGTTTGCTTCTACCAGGGATCACAAGACCTAACTAGTCATGGATCACTGTCACTTAATCTTTTGTTTCTGCTGTTTTTCTCTCTCCCTTTTTCTTTTTTCACTTAATCATCAAATACATAAAATCAAATTATTCACAATCCTTGGTTCATGGCATACTCTCAAGTTTACATTCCAAAGGGAATCAAGACCTTGCCTGTAACATATCCTTCGAGTACAGTAGGCTGGACCTCAGGCCTGTTGGGTCAGCTTTCCTTCTCCCACCAGGACAGCGAGGAGCCAGGAGACGGTACTTCGAGAAGACGATAAGGCCTCAGGTTACCAGCTACAAACGCCATTAACTTGGCGTTCCAGGGTCCCGCTCCATCAGTTCTGGTCTGCTGATCCAGAGGCTGTGGGTGGGCATCCCAGGCTGAGGTCTGGAAAGGTCTCCGTTGTAAAGAAGACTCTGCTTTTCACATGGGCAGGAAGAAAGCAAACCGACCGAAGCAGCCTGTCAGGCCTGAAGCTCCAATTCAACTTCAACAAGCAGCACTGGGCAGCTTCAGTCGGAAACCTGTTTAGCGACTGACTTCCTAGAGGTCGGACTTGGATGTACAGCTCTAACCTGGAACGCAGAGCCCAATCGGGAGGAAAAATGTAGAACACAACTGGAGGAAAAACAATGAGAACACGTGGGGGGTTTGAACCCAGAACACCACACACCCTAAACGTGGACTATACCCCTAGACCAACAAGCCATACAGATCGCTGCTTCTATTTCTGTGTATGGCCATTGTGATGTGCTTGGGGCGGGACCCAAGAAGCTAAACCAAAAAGAGTCAGATTTCAGACTTGCTCAGAAAACTAAATTCACAGAGACGCCTGAAGGAGGCCCAACGCCTCTGCCCTCTCCTTGACCCACAATGGAAACAGCAACCCTTGCACCCCGCAGTCGGGTGATCCCTGAACCCTGGCCAGCTACTCGCCTCAGCGGCGCAGGTCCAGCTAGAGTAAAGTGAAAGTTACTTTGGCTGGGTAGAGAGATCTTCAAGAACGGGGTCACAGCCCGGTGAATGATTCTTGGAGCTGAAACCACCGGCGGCCTGGCCACGCCGAAGCCCCGTGATGGGGCCTCCAGGGGGTGGAGTAAACGTCAGTTGGTGTCTGGTGCTCCCCGTTGCGCCCCCGCACACCACCCCGCCCCCACGTTCCCATTCCGCCTCCCACTCCCGCTCTGTTGCTCCTGCCTCCGAGGCTTGATCAAAACCAAGAAAAGAACCATTGGCCTAGACTGGGAGTTGGTGGCACGCATCGACTCCAGGGCTCATCCAGGTTTGCAGGTCCAGCTTCCGGGACACTGTTGTCCGTGTGTCCAGCCTTGACCTGGTCCCCGAAAATTCAGCAGATCTAGGCTGAACCGTTCGCCCGGACCCCTCTGCACCCAAGTCACAGATTCCCTTGCTCCCGCTGGGCAGAAAGCTAAGAAGTGTAGAGGCTCAGGAAAGCTGAGACACCCCCCCCACCTGGATGGGGCGGGGGCTCCCCTCCAGGGTCCTCCTTGCTCTATTCTCTCTCAGAAGTGCACTACCAGGAGCCTGAAGGCCTATTCGGGATTTGAACCCTGAACCTCTCACACTCAACACGAGAGCCATACCTTTAAAACAAAGGGCTATATCCAATAGCTTCTTCATTTATTTTTCAAGATAATAGTGTTCTGTCCTGTAGCTCAACATTTTCCCCAATTATTCATACTGCTGTAGTCATCACGCAGGTCTGTGGCTTGGATCCGCAGTTCTCGAGTTCCATTTGTTCTGCTGCATAAACCAATGAGGTGACAAGTTGGCAAATTTTCCATTCTCTAAAATACAGATAGATATACATATCATTAAAGTTGAAGACTTTCCCCAAATGATAATCATGTTAGAAATCACAAAGAAAAGGTGTAGATCTTACACAATTTTTAAAAATGGTAAATGACAATTCAAACTAAATACAACATAAATGACAAACCAAAGGTTTACCCTTTGGCTACATAGTTTTAAAGCCTTAAAAAAGAAAAACAGAAATTTCTTAAGATAAAATAACCTATAACAACAATTACTAGTCATAGATCACAGTCTATTGTCTTCGCCTTTCTTACCAGGTCTGTAGTTGTCTAGAATAAGTATGCAGCTTGCCCCAGACTTGATTGCAGGCCTGCCCCAAAGTGGTTTGGGTAGAAAACAGAAAAAGCCTCATGTGAGTCCAGACAAGAGATTAACCAACAGCTAGCACAGGAGTTTCAAGATCCAGACACTAGAAATGTCATCTGTAAAACAAGGTTTAGTGAGTAGCAGTGTATGGTAGCATGGGGTGTGTAGAAACTGGTCATGGCTTAAGGATAAAAGGCAGCAATGACCATCAGTATGGCCTTGTCCAGGTCAGGGAACATATAGGGTGTGACCAAAAATATACTGAATGGTTAAATTTTAAAAGATTTTATAACAGTAAAAGACACATTATCATTAACACCCCTCAAAACGCTCCCTTTTACTTCAAACACATTTATCTCATGTTTCTTGCTACTTTCTGAAGCAGTTCTGGAAGTATTCTCTCCATGACTGCCTTGATGCTCTGAATCAGTTCAAAATATTGACCTTTTGTGGTTACTTCAACTTTTGGAAAGAGCCAGTGGCAGGTCCCGTGAATAAAGTGGATAAGGGAGCGTCTCCTGAGATCCGCGCCATGCTGGAACTTAGGGTGCCAAGCCAAGCAGTAAGCAGCCTGCCGCCTACCAGGGCGCGGTGGGCTTAGAACCAAACATACCACATTCCCCCCGCTCACCCCACCCCAGTTAACAATTGGGATCCAGGTATCTGGGTAGCTCTTAGCAGGTGACCATATTTGGTACAGCAAGTCGGGGGAGTTTCCTTCTACTATCTCTGAAGGCAGATATTTTTATCGCCGTTTTGCTTTGTCCTGATTAACGGTGTTGCTCTATTCAATACTCTGTGTTGATGTGTTCTATAATGTGTATTTCTTTGATTTTGCTGTACCTAGTAGAAGAACAACTATTGTGAAGA
>PVJX010036516.1:0-17544 GCA_004027295.1 Dolichotis patagonum
TGGAAGCAAATATCACTCTAGTACCAAAACCAGAGAAAGACTCAACTAAAAAAGAAAATTATAGGCCAATCTCCCTAATGAACATAGATGCAAAAATTCTCAATAAAATATTGGCAAACAGGATGCAGCAAATCATCAAGAAGATTATACACCATGACCAAGTGGGATTCATCCCAGGAATGCAAGGATGGTTCAACATATGCAAATCAATAAATGTAATCCACCATATCAATAGAGCCAAAAGGAAGAACCATGTGATCATCTCTATAGGTGCAGAAAAAGCTTTTGATAAGGTCCAACACTCATTCATGATAAGAACCTTACAGAGAATTGGAATAGAAGGTCTTTATCTCAATATGGTAAAGGCCATCTATGACAAACCAACAGCCAGCATCATATTAAATGGTCAAACTGAAAGCCTTTACCTTAAAATCAGGCACAAGACAAGGATGTCCATTATCACCACTGCTATTCAACATAGTACTGGAAATACTAGCCAGAGCAATAAGACAGAAAAGAGAAATAAAAGGAGTAAAGATAGGAAAAGAGGAAGTTAAATTATCATTATTTGCAGACGACATGATACTTTACATAGAAGACCCCCAAAACTCTATAGAAAGACTCCTAGATATAATAAATAAATTCAGCAAGGTAGCTGGATACAAAGTAAATACTCAAAAATCAATAGCATTTCTATACACTAACAACAAAAGTGCTGAGAGAGAAATAAGAGAAGCCACACTCTTTACACTAACATCCAAAAAAAAATGAAATACTTAGGAATTAATCTCACGAAAGAAGTAAAAGAGCTATACAGGGAAAATTATAATACCCTGAAAAAGGAAATCGAAGAGGACCTCAGAAAATGGAAAGACATCCCCTGTTCATGGATAGGAAGAAAAAACATTGTAAAAATGGCCATTCTCCCAAAATTACTATACAGATTCAATGCCATCCCAATCAAAATCCCACTAACATACCTCATAGATCTAGAGAAATCACTCCTAAAATTCATCTGGAACCAGAAGAGACCTAGAATAGCAAAGGCAATTCTAAGCAACAAAGGCAAGGCAAGAGGCATCACAATCCCTGATTTGATATTATACCAGAAAGCTACAGTAATAAAATCAACATGGTACTGGAATAAAAACAGACCTGAAGATCAGTGGAATAGATTGGAAGATAGAACCACAACCACAAACTCACTCAACTACCTTATCTTTGATAAAGGGGCCAAACATGTTCACTGGAAGAATGACAGTCTCTTTAACAAATGGTGCTGAAAAAATTGGCTATCCATATGCAGAAGACTAAAACTAGATCCATGTCTATCACCATATACTAAACTAAAATCTAAATGGATCAAAGATCTAAATTTTAAAACAGAAACACTCAATCTGTTGGAAGACAAAGTAGGTAAAAACCTCAAAGATATAGGGGTAGGAAGAGAATTCATGAACAAGAACTAAACTACATGGGAAATACTTCCCAGAATCAATACCTGGGACCACATCATATTAAAGAGTTTATGCATGTCAAAAGAGATTTCCAGCAGAGTGAAAAGAAAACCCACAAGTTGGGAAAAAATCTTCATGGACAGTTCCTCAGACAAAGGACTTCTGTCTAGAACTTATAAAGAATTAAAAAACTATCAGATCCTCGAAATTCAAAGACCCAATCCAAAAATGGGCATCTGAAATGAATACACAGTCCTCAGATGAAGAAATACGAATGGCAAATAAATACATGAAAAAATGTTCATCATCATTAGTCATGAGAGAAATGCAAATTAAAACCACACTGAGATTCCATCTCACTGCAGAAAGAATGGCTAGGATAGAAAATACTACCAACAAGTGTTGGAGAGGCTGTGGGGAAAAAGGAACTCTTCTGCACTGTTGGTGGGAGTGTAGACTGGTACAACCACTGTGGAGGTCAGTCTGGAGATTCCTCAAAAAGCTGGGTTTGGAAGTCCCATTTGACCCAGCTATTCCACTTCTAGGAATATTCCCAGAAGAACTGAAAACATCATACCACAGTGATATATGTGCACCCATGTTTATAGCAGCACAATTTGTAATAGCCAGATCCTGGAAACAACCTAAGTGCCTATCAACTGAGGAATGGATAAAAAAGTTGTGGCATTTTTATACAATGAAGTACTACTCAAGTATAAAGAATGATCACACTGAGATATTTATAAATAAATGGACACTACTTGAGACCATTCTCATAAGCGAAATAAACCAAACTAACAAGGGTAAATACTGTATAGTCTCCCTAGTATGAGAGTTGATAAGAGTATATAAGATTTTATGGTAAGCATGAGTCCTCATCTCATTGCTTTGAAGCCTTTCAATGTTTTCATTCATCAGTTGGAATGGTTTTATTCTGTTTTGTTTGACTATATCATGCATGATGGTATGAACAACTGTTTTGAAGAAAACAAAACATTATGACAGCTATTGCTGATTTAATATTGTCCTTCTTAGAAGTCCTACCATGCTTCTATTCTTCTACTACCATTGGTTCTATCTATCACATTGTTTCTTATTGGGATTTGAATATGTGTGATAGTTTAAACAATTTTTTATCGAAAATGAGATATTATAGTACCCATTGACCATTTTCTGTTATTCGGTTCAGCAAGTCTTGTAATTTTTTCACTCTTTGAATGGTTTTATACTATTTTGTTATGTTTGATATTATTGTATTTGAAACTATGCTCAACTATAGCAGAAAAAGAGATATTGTGATAGCTACTGTTAATGTCTGGTTGTGTTAATGTAAAGTACTGTGTTGCCTATGTTGTCCTGTTCTGATCTGCTCTGTTCTGCCATCTTTTGTTTTATTCTCTTTAAAATAATAAAAAAAAAAAAAGAAAAAGAAACCCTAGGAGCCCCTGAAGCCCATCTGCAGGGAGACGCCTGGGGTCCTGTAACACCTGGCCCTCACACCTGTGGTGTTAGAAGACCAAACAATGGTGGCAGCTGAGGCCCTTCTAGTTCTGGCAGAGGGAAAAAGCAGATGTGGAAGTTCTACAAACTGGATGTTGTCTAGGAACTAGTGATGTCTTCTAGATAATACTTTCCTTTTTCATGTGAGACACATTTTATTTCAAAGGCCCCATGCAGACTCTGTCCTATCCAATCTAAGAACTTCACTTCTCTGATCCTCTAAATATGTTTCTTCATCCTAACAATTTGCCATCATCAATTCTAATTAAGGGCTTTAAAAAAAAGTCAGATAATTAGAATCAGCTTTTGGCCCTGGCAGTGAAACAAGGGAACTGTAACTGTCTAGTCTAATCTACTCTTGTCTGTTCTTTTGTATTTTTAGAGATACATAATCCCCTTATTTTTATAGTCAATAAAAGTAATGTTCCAAGAGGATAAGACTTTTGGCCAAAGTCGCCTAGCAATAACGGCGTTGGAACCAGCACACAACTGACACTACTCTTTCTGTGTTCCTGAACGCCTGCCCCAGGGCCAGGCGTCCACATGACTGTTGGGGTCTACTCCTACTTTTTGCTTTTTATCTTCCACTGTAGCCTGTCCTAGGATTACCTCTTAATTTTCTTTAATCCTCCTTTTCTATTCCCATTGCTGTTATCCTAATTTAATTCTTCATATTTCTCTTTGGAAATCATGTTAAACCTCAGTAGCTCACTTCCCAAACTCTCCCAACCTCTAATTTGAATCACCGTTGGCAGATTCACTCTCATGTTCCACACCTGCCTTGGGAGACTTCAATTTCTGAATCTTCCAAGGGCTCCTAAAGGCAGAAATTTCTCCAGGGGTTTCAAAGTCACTACGTGAAACCCACTAGATCGGTATGGCTTTGTCTCAGTTGTAATCAGACACATGGCTGCTCACCCTAGATTTGCCTGCCGTATTCTCTTCCTTCAGTAACATTATTATGGAATCATTTGTCTATTTTAATTAAACACTGAAATTTAGGTAGATTTAAGTCCTTTCAGCAATCTGAACAAAAAGTTAAAATACTAGAGAATGATCGTTGCTCAATGTCATTGTAACATCTCTGTTAATGTTTGCTTTTTCTAGAAAAAGCAATGTCTGCTAATGTGTCTTTTCTGCTAAAGCAGTGACATAGCTTGATTGCTGAGTGTTTTTGGTTCAGATGTTAAGACAGTGTTTATGCAAGAGTTACACTTTCCACCTTAAAACAAATGGGAGAAGATGTAACAAATTCAAAGGACTTTTGGAAAGGACGTAGTCTGGTGATTCCTTCTAACTAGTTTCTTTCTCTTCATCTCAATTTCTGAATATCCAAGAAGATAATTTCCAATCAGGTAAAATATAGTAAAGTTAAAAGACCAGGCTCCTTATCTTTTTGATAACACATTGATTTACCTTAAATCTCATAGTGAAAATTGATTATCAAATAAGGTCTTTATTTTCCATTACCTCGCTCTTTTGTCATTAAAAATGAATCAAGAAGCCAGGTATGGTAGGGCACATCTGTAATCTCAGCACTTGGGAGGCTGAGGCAGGAGAATTGTTGCAAGTTGGAGACCAGCCAGGGCTACAAAGTGAGTTCAAGACCAACCTGAACTGCATAGTGAGACCCTGCCTCAAGAAAAGGCAAAAAAAAAAAAAAAAAAAAAGAATCAAAAGTTGAAGAGGATGTTTTGGTTTCAATGAATTGCATATATTCAGCTGGTCAGTTTATCTGGAAGTAATATAGACAGGCATTTGCTCATACAAAAAAAAGTGAAACAAAAAGGTTGCCAGTCAAAGCAAAGCAAGTTAAATATCACTCCTGCTTATTTTACCAAGCAAAATGTTGAATTACCTTGAAAAACAACTGGTGTGTTTAGGCAACTTAAAATTTCTTGAAAAGGTATCCTCTCTAACTACTTGCCTTTGGAAAACTCAGCTCAGTATATCAAGCCCACAATAATTTCTCCAATGCTAAAATTTTCCTAGGATCCTGGGAATGGTGGTGCACACTTGTAACCCCAGTTCTCTGGGAGGCGGAGGCAGGAAGATTCCCAGCCTGGGAATTTAGCAATTTAACAAAACTGTAGCCAAATTAAAAAATAAACAAAGGGCTGGGGGGGGACATAGCTTAGTGTAAAGAGCTCTGGTGTAATCTCCAGTACTGGAAAAAAAAAAAAAAAAAAAAGCAAGTCCCTAAAATCAGACAAAAGATGCGGCATTAGAATAAAAAATGTTTGTTGATTTAACAAAATATGCTTCTCGCTTGAATCCTAGATTGCTTTGTGGATGTTGTGGTTGGATTTGATATCTCAACTCAGCTGAAAGGACAGACTTTGCTCACAGGTCAGCCATGGATGGGAACCTACCTTCAGAACCTCTTACGGGCCATCAGCTCCCTCAATGGGGTGAGCTGTGAGGTGGGCACTGAGACTCAGGTTAGTGTGGCTTTTCAAGTGACAAATGCCATGGAAAAATATTCCCCCAAGTTTGAGATCTACAGTGAAAACATTCTGGACAGCTTGAAGGATATCAGGGTTAAAGGCCCATCTCTCCTGGACATAAACCTCCTGAGTGCTCTGTGGGACGCCTTTCAGAACAAGTCAGTTGCACGAGGAAAGGTAACATGATTTCACTTTATGTGTTGATTTGGAGTTGCAACAAACCTTGGTTTACTCATCTTTCTTCTCTTTTGCAAACATCCCTAGGTGGCCCTTTTATTTTCAGATGGATTGGATGATGATATTGAAAAACTTGAACAAAAATCTGATGAACTTAGAAAAGAAGGTACTGAAAATAGAGGCGTGGAAAAGGAGTGTTTACCAACTTTGTAATCTCAGCACTCAACTCTAGCTCTAAAACTTCCAGAGATCCAAATAATTGTGAACTGGACATTATTTCCGCTCTGTGTGTAGAGGAAATGAATGCTTGGAACATTCTGTGATCTGCTTTTCCTCAATGCTATGTGTGTTTAAAACAGTGCTGAACACAAAGGCCTATTCTTTGTTTTGTATGGTGGTGTTTCTTTTTCCTAACCCTTTTGGAGAATGTATTTTCTCCCTTGTTCCACACTATCTAATATTGTTACTTCTTTAGTGAAATGAATAGACTATTTCTCCTTGACTAAGGAATGTAAGAATTAAATTATTTTCTTCCAGCACTCTGAAAGTTTCCAAAGCTGCAAGCATTGCTGGACAAGTTGACCTATATCTTGGGGGCTTTCTACTCGGGTCCTTCCTTCCGGCCACAGCAGGACCAGCCATGGTGTTTATGAGCTTTAAAAACTCTGACACCCAGCTTTGGCTTTCTACAACTAATGGGCAGTCTTACTTATTGTCAGTTATTATTAAAATATGTATCAGAGGAGCAAAATGCATCTTTATATTTCTGGTTTGACTAAACACTCTCCTGTCTGTATACATAATTGCTGTTCCACCCAGGTCCCTCTACCAGCAAGCTCCCCATCTGTCCATTGTTGCTACAACGTAGGACTTGCACTTTCTCTTAGGAATTGCATGTGGCTAGTAAAGGCCACCTCACCTGGACAATGCTCCCCATCCCACCCCTGGGTGACAGAAAGGGTGTGTGTTCCAGAGCTCTCTAGGTTCAGGCTAAAGGTCCATTCAGCTGAGACATCCTTTTGCTCAGCTCCTTTGATTTTGTTTTCCTTCTTTCCTCTCCCCATCTTCTGTGTGTCCTCCTTCAGCAAATCAGGCACCTCCAAATCTTTCTCTTAGGTTCTGCTTCTCAGATTAGTAAACACATGTCGACTGGGCTTAGTCTTTTGTGTTCTGTTCTCTTGTTTCAGTCTTAAAGCGAAAAGTTCTCTGAATTTATAGTCTTAGGGTAAAGGCTTTTATTTTACCTTTTGCTTACTAGAGCTGCCTTCTCTTTATCAGGTTTTAGCCTTTGTTCATGAGCTATGATAGAGATTTTAATTAAGATTGGGAATAAAACCTTAGAGCACTTAGTTTAGGTGGACGGTTTCCTTATCATTGTTGTTTTGAGTTTTCCTTTTGTGAGGAAAAGATGTAACTCTTCCCCACAACATGAAAATTTCTTCCAGGAAGTGCTTTTGAATATCCAGAATTCTAAGACCCATTCTCTTTCTTCCAATTCGTGCTGCAAAATCAGTAAGTGGATATCAACTTCAGAAACTAGATTTTTAAAATAACATCCTCAAAAATTCAGAATCTTTGAAAAAGGGATAAAGGAGTGATACTAATGTTCTTTGAAAAGGATCAAATGGCTCTCTATAGGCTCAAGTGTCTCTACCCCTGGTTCCCCGTATTTAAGCACATGTAACCTCCGTAAGTAGATCCAAGGTGCTCTCTCCTGCAATTCTGTATTCACTTAAAGTTTAGTTAAAGTGGGTGTATATCCCAAGGGATTCTGTGTTTATGGTAAGTTCCTGGGTGAAGTCAAAGGTGTGGCTTCAAGAATCTCCCATGTAGTGGCAAACAGGTGATTCCTTGATATGTGAATTCTTGGGTCTTTCACCATTTCACTTCATATCATCAGAGCACGGGAAGGTCTGTTCCATGTCACTTATTAGCTTTATAAGGCATGGACAATAGAATGAGCGTTCATCTTGCAAGTTTACTAAGACTAGTAATGTAAATATGCAAAAAAGATTGAAGTCACCAAATTCACCCTCACCTGGAGAGTGATGCTCTCTCTCTGTCCCACAGGCCTGAATGCTCTCATCACTGTGGCTCTCGGTGGAGCTGCCCATTCCAGTGACCTAGCTGACCTCCTCTACATTGAATTTGGAAAAGGATTTGAGTACAGGACACAGTTCTCTATCGGCATGAGGGACCTTGGGACTCAGCTGTCAAAGCAGCTGGTAAGTTATTCAGAAAAGACTACTACGTTTAATTAGCTTGCTATAGATTTGATACTCATGTTTGTGAGTTTAAACTAATTCTGATCATCTGTGAATGAAGACACGCTTTTCTAAATTAGTGAATGACCTAAATAAGAAAGTGTTTGATATGTCTAGCAAAAAAAATGTAGGAAAATATTTAAATAGCATAATATTTAAGTTACAGTCTATAAACTTAAGTGCTAAAAGGAAGTCACGATGTGAGCATGACTCGCTCTGTCCTCCCTATGCTGGGTTTCATTTTTCCTCAGTTCTAAGCACACAGCTCGTCTTGCTCAGCTTTTTAAGAGGTGTACTTCCCTGCACCGTGGGCTGCCAGTAACAGCAAACTCCATGTGGTGTTAGCAAGAGAAAAAGCAGTCTGCACTAATGCTGGGGGAAAGACTAATGGAAATAAACCTCAGATGTTGCAGTTTATGAGTGAGTGAGAGATTTTCATGGTTGTCTTCTTACTTTGAGATTCTTACCACAATTCTACCTTAGAACTGAATACCTATGTAAGTTGCATTTTATTTCTTTGAGAAACAACCACCATTCAAACTCGAGTTGAAATGTTACCAAACTTCACAACACTACTGTTTTTAATGAATGACTAGTGATTTGTTGAGAGTCTTTGTGTTGGGGGATGGTATTTGGGATTGAACACAGGCAAATGCTCTTCCACTGAGCTGTAATCCTAGCCCTTTTTTGAGACAGGGTCTCACTTTGTTGCATGGCTTAGCCTTGAGCTCGCATCCTTTTGCCTTGGCCTCTGTGTGCCACCACACTCATCTGTAATTTGTTTATAACTTGTAAAATCTTTAATCAATAAATCAGGATACTTTCCAATGAAATGCTAGTTTCTGTTATTTTTCCACCAATAGAATTTTTGTATAAACAATTTATTCAAAGTTGTGATTTTGTACAAAATAAGTCTTAAAAGAATATGGAAATTTGTTGGTATTTCTGTCCTATGTGGAGAGACTGTTTATTTTGTGAAGTTTTTTTTTTTTTTTATCTAATGCTCTTTAAAGTTTGTATTGATACTTGATAGGAGGAAGTTTCTCTTCAAAACAAGACTATAAGTTAAATTAAAATTTACATTAAAACTAGATTTTAGAAGTAGGTCTATTTTAATCTTAATAGATTTATTACTGTAAAACTTGATAATTAAATGAATTATATTACTTCATATGAAATCATAGAATCCACCTTGTTTGGTTTTATATATTACACATTTTATTGCTTTTTCCTGAATCATCTAGCACACTATGAGTTCACAAATGGGGAAAGGAGAAAACAGAATGTATTATTTTATTGAACAAAGAATATGGGGCTGCATGGTATAGAGTCATTGCTATAGGGCCAATGCCATGGTCAGTGCTAGAGCCGGGGTGAGAACCAGCAGCCACATTGATAGATTGGTGTACCCTGAGTGGACCATGCTGAACTGATTTGGAATTCTTTGAATGGTAGAGAATGCAAATCACAGAAGGAAAGATGGAAACAAAAGAATCCTGCACCCTCTGTAGAGCACGGTCACTTTGACAGTCTGCACACTTCTGAAATGATGGTAGAAATGCAGATCGTGCCACGGAGCACGTGTGTGTGCTTTGGGAAGGAATGCCAGCAAACGTAACATGTTTCTCACCCTCTGCCAAGATCAATGTTGCTGAAAGGACCTGCTGCTGTTTGTTCTGCAAGTGCATTGGAGGAGACGGTGCGATGGGAGATCCTGGAACACCGGGCAAGAAGGTACTTTCTGTTCAGATGAGGGGATCAGTTCTGCGAATTTAGTGTATCTTTTTGGACAAAAGTGTCTACAGAAATAAGGGATGATTTTAATTTCTAGATAGAGCATCAGAGGTGACCATTTATTACAGTTCTTTTTTATTTGTCAAATAGTTCTCAATTTCCTTTGGCACTCTTAATTAGAACACCTCTTTCTTTTTTTAAAAAAAAAGTTTTTAGATAAATCTAAGGAGAAACAGCTGTCAAAATATTGATTACTCATATTCAGCTATGACAACTACGCAGAAAACACAGTGTTACCTGGTATTGAACAGTGAAAATCTCTGTGATGTTGGTGATTCATTTCAGTTAACATTTTTAGTGACACAGTTATTAACATCAAGTAGGTATGTTGTGTAGTCAACTGAAAAGCCAAATCAGGTCACTGTGCCATAGCAGCTCTTAAGATCTTCATGTTTCACAGATACACACACACACACACACACACACACACACAAAAGGCCAATTTTTAAAAAAGATAACCAGCAGCATTAATTCATAGATTGTTTCCCTGAAAATAAGACCCAGCTGGAAAATAATCAGCCTTGAAAACTAGTTTTCTGGCTAGATCTTATTTTCAGGGAAAGAGGGCATTTTCTAACTAAAAAGTCTATGTACTCTTACATAAAAGTATTACTTTTGACCTTAAGAAATGTTCAAATATATGTAACTACTACAGGATATGTTTAGTAATGACTTTGATACCACTTGTTACCTATGTGTTTGATTTTTGAATAATATATAGGTCGTGCTATAACTCTAGAAGTTTTGGACCAATTATTTCCTGAATGCATTAACTTCATGTAAAGACAATAATAGAATGTAAAACAAAAACAGAGGGCTCAGGAAGAATAGAAGGAAATGCATGTGACATAAATCCTAAAAAGGTGTTTTGATTTGTTTTACTGAAAGAGGACAACTACACTGTCTCAAGAGCAAATATAGTTGTATATGCTTGGTTATTTGGGAAAAAACCCTTCGGTTTTATATATAATTCAGGAGAGCGCTACAGACAATATTATGACACTCACAGACATACACAAACACACATGCACATGCACGCACATACACACATACACATATGCTCTTGAATTGCCTGGGTTCTTGTCTCGAAATTCTATTTCTCTTTGTATGTAGATGCAGCCTGGGTTGGCGAGGGAGAACTTTCTTCCCCAAACCCTTACTTTCCACATCAAGTAACACTGTGAAGTACCTCTGGGTTTTTGCTATGGTTTGCTAATGCTTTCTCTCTTCTCTTATTTCCAGGGACTTACAGGTTTTAAAGGCAGCGAAGGGTACCTGGGGGAGGAAGGCATTGCTGTAAGTTAAGGATTTTCTTTTCTGGTTCCATTTATTCCTGAAAACATATGTAGACTATGTAATCCCTTGCTTCACTTCCCAGGGGAATAAAGATCAGATTCCAAAGATTCCTGTGCTAAAACCAGGCCCCTCCTAATCCTGTGCTTTGCTTCTAAGCCACTGTTTTTTAAGCATAAATTCTGAATTATAAGCCGTGAACAGTCACATACCCTTTTCCCCACAACAGCAAAATCTTGTCAAATGTCTAACACAGAATCCAGATTGCAGTAGAATCGGCTCATCTGGCTATTTACTCTTTCTCAGGGTGAGAGGGGAGCCCCCGGTCCGATGGGAGAGCAGGGTACTAAGGGATGCCATGGCACCAAAGGTCCCAAGGTGAGAACTGCGTGAGATATTGTGACAGCTTCTCAACACTTAACCCCATTTTCCTATATTAATTATCACTGTCCTTTCTGTTTTCAGGGAACTCGAGGGCTAAATGGAGAAGAGGTACAGCACCTGGCCCATTCTGATCTGCTCAACTGTTATCCAGAGTTATTTTTGAAATTATGGCAGAGCTTGTACCTAAATCTTCCATTGATCTTCCTTTTCATTGTGTTTATTTCTGTCTTTTATTGCAAGCAGTGGACACGGTTTGTTCACTGATAGTAATCTATACCCAGACAAAGCCTAAAAGGAAACACAGAATTAGATGATTTTTGTTTCGTGTCTGACTTTGTTCCACATAGGTATGATGCACTGTGGTCTAATCACATCTGTCTTTTCAGGGAGAAGTTGGGGAACTTGGAATCGATGGATTAAATGGAGAACAGGTGGAGATTTTTTTTGAGCAACAGAGACCCTCCTGAACCATTCCCCATTAAGGCAATGGGAATTTGATTTTTTTCCTTCTGTCTTTAGGGAGATACTGGTCTTCCTGGAAGAAAAGGAGAAAAGGGCGATGCAGGATCCCAGGTAAGGATTCAGTAAAGAAAACATAAAAACTACATTTGAAAGTGAAGGCATAATTAGTAGAGTAAAACAGATACACTAGATGTATCAGTTAACTATTGCCTCAGAATTCTTCTGTAATAAACATTCACAAAATTCTAATCCGCTACAACAATAAACAGTTTGGCTGCTGGCCTGTGGTTTAGGCAAGGCGTAGGTTACCTTGGCTGGTACATCTGTAGTTTGGCTTTTTTATGTGTTTCTTGCCCTCCAAGGGCCAAGAGTTAGCCTGGCTGTCAGCCATGACCTTTTCTTGATAAGAAGAAACATACAAAGTCTCTCAAGTCACCTTGAGGCCATGGTGTGGAAATTTCCCAGCAACACTTCCTCCTCTTTCTGTTCACCACATTAGGTCAGGCAGCCTAATTTGGGAGAAGGGAGTCTTGCCCCTTACAGTTGGAAATCACTTCAGGGTTACATGGAAAGAACACAGATACAAGGAAGATTGAAATATTGGTTCCATCAAAGCAGCTGCTGACAAGGGTCTGAGGAGCGAGGCAGCTACTCATACCCACCTGAACGCCCCGCTGCAGTCACACGTCAGTTATCTGCTGTGCCTTAGGCTGTGAAAATTTGGTGAAGACTCTATTTTCTGGTCGATGCAACCACTTTGAGCAAACTGTATGATCTTTCTGAGTCGCAAGTGCCTCATTAAAAACAAAGACAAAAAGGTGATAAACAATACCCGGTTCATAAAATAGTTGTAACAACAAAGCAAGGTGACAAAATACATCTGGACCATAGAGTTCACCTCTGTGGAGAACAATTGTGTTCACTATTAAATTATTTATATGATGCCTGAAACTATTTCCTGATGGCTTCTTATTCCCAGTTTAAAAATAACCTCACTAGAAAATCTTTAATTATTCAAACTAGAGAGAATGTCAGCTTTTTGTTTATTCTTATGAATTTTACTCAAACTCTTCATCTTGTTCTTGTTGTGATTTGTACTAACTTCAGGGCAGCCCAGGAAAGAGAGGGAGCAAAGGTGACCATGGAGTAAAGGGTGTGAGAGGAGGTCCGGTAAGTGCGGGGAGTGGGGGGCAGCATCAAGGCTCCCTCCTGTAGCCCTTCTGATAGGGAAGGACGTTCCCATCTTAAGTCACCACGAAGACAATCTGGATCTTAAAATATCACCTGTCATAATTATCATGGAACTTTAAAAGCAAGTACCTGTGCTGGCTACTCTTTATACTTAGAATCATTTTTTTTATTAGTACATATTTGCAGTATATACTAATTACATCCCTTATGGGGAGTTGGTACGTGTGGATAACACATCTTCAATCTTTTTCATTCCTTTATCTCCCCCATCTCCATCTCTTGATTCTCTTCCATTTTATAAAAGATCTATCTCCCTATTTTCTATTATTTATTTACATTTTGAGTTACTCATATACAAGAGAAATCAGGTGATATTTAAACCTACGAGTCTGATTTATTTTACTTAACACTATGGTCTCAAGGTGCATCCATTTCCCTCCAAATAACTTGTTTATTTTTCTTTATGGCAAAGCAGTGCTCCATTGTGTATAAATACCACATTTACTTTATATAGTCATCTGTTGATGGACACATAGGCTGCTTCTGAGATTTAGTTATTATGAGTTGTTCTGCTATAAAGACGGGTATATATGCATTATTCTGTAATACATTTTTAGCATTTTTGAGAAGATACCTAGAAGAGCTGAGTTTAATGGAATTTCTATTTTTAGTTTTTGAGGAAACTCCATACTGATTTCCATAGTGGTTGTACTACTTTACATCCCCACTGCCTGTATAGAAGGGTTCCCTTTCCCCTGCAGGCTTATCAGCATTTGTAATTATTTGATTTCTTGTTGACAGCCATTCTTTCTGGATAGAATCTCCATGTTTTAATTTGCAGTTCATTAATGGCCTGAGTTGTTGAGCATTTTTCATGTATTTATTAACCATCTGCACTTCTAAGGAGTTTCCATTTATTTCAGTTGCCCGGTTTATTATTGGATCTTTTATTTTGGAGTGTGTCTCGTTTTTTCTTAGTTCTTTATATATTCTAACTGTTAGTCTTCTGCCTGAGGAGTAACTGGCAAAATCTTTCCCATTCTGTAGGTCATCTCTTTACTCTGTTGGCTGTTTCCTTTGCAGTGCAGAAACTTTTCAATTTGTTATCTCAGTTGTTGATTCTTGATGTTACTTTTGTATCATTGGGTTTTGTTCAGAAAGTGTTTGCCTACACCTATGTCTTCAAGAGTTTTACCTATTTTTATCTTCCAGCAGATTGTTTCTATTATGACATTTACATCTTTTATCTATTTTGATGCTATCTGTCCTCCAGAATAAGTTTTTTGGCTCTGTTGTCAAAGATGATACAGCTGAATGTGCCTGGAGTTGTTTCTGTATCCTCTTCTCTGTTCCCGTGATCCAAATGTCTGTTTTTTGTTTGTTTGCCTGTTTGTTTTGTTAATACCATGCTGTTTTTGTCACTGTAGCTTTACAGTGTAACTTAAAGTTTGGAATTGTGATGCTTCCTACTTTACTCTGTTACCAAGGAGTTTTTTTTTTGCTATTGTGGGTCTCCTTTGGCTCCATATGAATTTTAAGGTTATTTTTTGTGGTTCTGTGAGGAATGCTATTGATATTTTGATTGAGGTTGACTTAAATCTGTATATCAGTTTGGGGAGTATGGGCCCTTGACAATATTTGTGCTGCTTATCAAGGAACACGGTGGAGGGGCATCTTTCCATTTCCTAGTATCATCTTCAGTATCCTTTTCTAGAGTACTATAGTTTTTATTGTAGACATCTTTCTCATCCTTGGTTAAATTAATTCCTAAGTATTTCATTTTTCTTCGTGCTATTGTGAGTGTATTGTTTTCTTGATTTCTTTCTCAGTGAGTCCATTACTGCTGTACAGGAGTACTATTATTTTTGTGTATTGATTTTGTATTCTACTACATTACTGAATTTGGTTATTAGTTATAGATATCATTTGGTGGAATCTTGGATCTTCTATGTAGACCCAAATGTCACTTACACAAAATGATAATTGGATTCTTTCCTTTCCTATACATATTCCTTTTATTTCTTTTTCTTGCCTGATTGCTCTGGCTGATTCTTCAAGTACTATACTAAAGAGGAGTGGTGACAGTGTACTTCTTGTCTTATTCCAATTTTAGAACTTCCATTTCTTCCATTTACTCTGACATTGGCAGTGGCTTTGTCATTTAGAATCATTCTTATATTGTTGAGTGATGGAGAAATTCTAATCCACTCCATTTTCTTCCTCCTGAGAACTTAAGCACATGGGCAGAATGGAGAAACAAAACCATCTCCTTTTCTCATTTGAGACTACCAACCTCACTTCTCTGAATCCAATGATCCATGGATTTTTTTTTTTCAGAAAAAGCTTATTACAGGAAGATCCCTGTTCTCCCAGGGACAAAACCCAGTAGAACAGTTGTGATCCACCCTCAGATAGATGCCCATCAGTGGCAAATAGGCCAAGTCTATGGCATCATTGTGCTATAGGATTTTCATCACCATGCACACACTTAACTAAGCCTCCAAAACTCTAAAGAAGTAGGACTTGGGTTGTTTTAAGAACTGAAAGCTTACTGACCTTTTTATCGAACTGTAACATATATCGGAAATATTTAGGTGTCTTGATCAGCCACCTAGATAAAAAACAAAAATACCGTTATCCTAGAAGCCTACTTCATGCCCAACCTAACCCATCTTCCCCAAGATAATCACTATTCTACCAACATAAATTACTTTCACCTGTTCCTAAACTTTTGGTGAGTCATTTCTCTCTGTGGTCTTTTGGTTTTGGGCTTCTTCTGCTCTACTTTATGACTGTGAGACTCACACATGCTCTCATGTATAACAGCTGTTTCTTTGGTCTCATTGCTTTATTGCCATGTGACTGTACCATGATATATTTACCCATTCTGTATTTTTTGATATTTGGGTTGTATCTAGTTGTTGCTATAATAGATAGCACTGCAGTGAATGTTGCTGTATATGTCTGTTAGTGAATTTTGTACACATTTTATTGGGTGTATACTTTAGGAGCAGAATTTCTCGATCAAGATACATATGCCTGCATTCAGCTTAAGTCTTTACAGTCAAATTGCTCTCAGGAAAGTTTGATTCATACTTCCTCCCTCAGTGTACAGTGTTATATACTGCATACCCATTAAAATCGCTACAGTTTATAAAAACTTACAACATTAAGTGCTGACAAGGATGTGAGATGACTGGAAATCTTACAGGACTTTTTATTTAATAGATCCTCCTCCACTGTATAATGTATTGATCAGAGAAATGAGTTAGTGCAATATATGTTGACAAATGTATGTTCTAGGTATGCACTGAAGGTACCTTTAGTTAAAGTGCAGAGGAATTGGCACTTTAAGAAAACACTGCTTAATGCGTGACATCTTCTGTTAACAGTCTAGTGAACTGAGTTTCCCAGCAACTTCAAAGTTGTTAATTTTGAACCAAAAATTATTCATAGTAATCATGAAATAGTTGTTCAAGTAAATAGACATTTCAGCCTGCGAAGTGAAAAATAGAAATTCATTTGAGGTATTGATACATAATTTCCTTTGACTTTGATCACAATCTCCCCTAATTGTCTGCTATAGAATGCGATTACATAACATTTTAAAAAGAATCTGAATAATGTAAAATGTTTTCATTTTAAAGGAACTGATATGACTTCAAGATTAGCTGAGAATTTAACCTACCACAGTGTGTGCAATGCGTTGCTTACCAACGATATTAATTTTAGATGGTTTTTCCAAATCCTTCCCAACCACTTAGGAATATTCATCTCAAATTTAAAACGACTCCTTCTGTTTTTTATGTGTGATTTTAGAGGGTTACTATTTCAAGAAAAATTTGGGAGAGCAAGAAGATAGAATAAATGAAACACACATGTGATCAGATTATTTATAGGGATGCATGCAACTGGCACAAATCCTGAAAATCTGAGTTTATTCAGTGAAAATTTCTGATCACACAGAAGCTTGTTTTGCTGTTTGAAACTTCCCAGTTTTTTATATAATGCTTGGGGAAAACTAGCTAAATCAGTTAGCTGATCTACAGAGGCTAGAAAGTTTCACCTTTTGACAACATCAGTACAAGAAGTCATGTTTAATCATAAATTTGTGTTAAATGACTTTTTCTCTACTTGCATAGATTATAGGAAATCTAAAGCTGTTTATACTTACATTGACCAATTTATCTACATGCAATTTAGATTGGCTTGAACAGTAAAATATGCTAATGTATGATTCTTTTTTATGTTATCTCCAATTAAATCTTTTAAGGTTGAGAAAGAGCTAACATGTTCAATGAAATAATTCTATATTTTACCTTCATTTTAGTTGCTTGCCTTTTTCACCAAAATATAACCTTCAAGTATTTTTTTTAAATTTAATTTAAAAGAGAATAAAACAAAAGGGGGCAGTACAGAGCAGATCAGAAGAGGACAACATAGGCAACACAGTACTTTACATTAAGTCAACTGGACATCAACAGTATCTAACACCATATCTCTTACTCTGCTATAGTTGAGCATAGTTTCAATTACAATAATATCAAACATAACACAATAGTATAAAGCCATGCA
>PVJX010036517.1:0-17544 GCA_004027295.1 Dolichotis patagonum
ACACTCCTCAAACTCTTCAATGAAATTGAAAGGGAAGCAATTCTTCCTAAGTCATTCCTGGAAGCAAATATTACTCTAGTACCAAAACCTGAGAAAGACCCAACTAAAAAAGAGAACTATAGGCCAATCTCCCTAATGAACATAGATGCAAAAATTCTCAATAAAATATTAGCAAACAGGATGCAGCAAATCATCAAGATTATTCACACTGACCAAGTGGGATTCATCCCAGGAATGCAGGGATGGTTCAACATATGTAAATCAATAAATGTAATCCACCATATCAATAGAGCCAAAAGCAAGAACCACATGATCATTACTATAGATGCAGAAAAAGCTTTTGATAAGATCCAGCACTCATTCATGATACAGAGTTGGAATAGAAGGTCTTTACCTCAATATGATAAAGGCCATCTATGACAAACCAACAGCCAGCATCATACTAAATTGCCAAAAACTGAAAGCCTTTACCTTAAAATCAAGTACAAGACAAGGATGTCCCCTATCACTGCTCCTATTCAACATAGTACTGGAAATACTAGCCAGAGCAATTAGACAAGAGAGAGAAATAAAAAGAGTAAAGATAGGAAAAGAAGAAGTTAAATTATCATTATTTGCAGATGACATGATACTTTACATAGAAGACCCCCAAAACTCCATTGAAAAACTCCTAGATATAATAAATAAATTCAACAATATAACTGGATACAAAGTCAATACTCAAAAATCAATAGCATTCCTATACACTAACAACAAAAATACTGAGAAAGAGGTAAGAGAAGCCACACCCTTTACACTAGCATCCAAAAAAATGAAATACTTAGGAATTAATCTCACAAAAGAAGTAAAAGAGCTATACAAGGAAAATGATAATACCCTGAAAAAGGAAATCGAAGAGGACCTCAGAAAATGGAAAGACATCCCCTGTTCATGGATAGGAAGAACAAACATTGTGAAAATGGCCATTCCCAAAATTACTATACAGATTCAATGCAATCCCAATCAAAATACCACTAACATACCTCATAGATCTAGAGAAATCACTCCTAAAATTCATCTGCAACCAGAAGAGACCTAGAATAGCAAAGGCAATTCTAAGTAGCAAAGGCAAGGCAGGAGACATCACAATCCCTGATTTGAAATTATACTACAAAGCTATAGTAATAAAATCAACATGGTACTGGAATAAAAACAGACCTGAAGATCAATGGAATAGATTGGAAGATACAACCAAACCACAAACTCATTCAACCACCTTATCTTTGATAAAGGGGCCAAACATGTTCGCTGGAAGAATGACAGTCTCTTCAACAAATGGTGCTGGAAAACTTGGCTATCCATATGCAGAAGACTAAAACTAGACTAATGCCTATCACCATGCACTAAACTAAAATCTAAATGGATCAAAGATCTAAATCTTAAAACAGAAACACTAAATCTGTTGGAAGACAAAGTAGGTAAAAACCTCAAAGATATAGGGGTAGGTAGAGAATTCATTAACAAGAATCAAACTGCATGGGAAAACTTCCCAGAATCAATAACTGGGACCATATCTTATTAAAGAGTTTCTGCATGTCAAAAGAGATTTCCAGCAGAGTGAAAAGAAAATCCACAAATTGGGAAAAAATTTTCATGGATTGTCCCTCAGACAAAGGACTTCTGTCTAGAACTTATAAAGAATTTTAAAAACTCAGACCCTCAAAATTCAAAGACTCAGTCCAAAAATGGGCATCTGAAATGAATACATAGTTCTCAGATGAACAAATACAAATGGCAAATAAATATATGAAAAAATGTCCATCATCATTAGTCATGAGAGAAATGCAAATTAAAACCACACTGAGATTCCATCTCACCCCAGAAAGAATGGCCAGAATAGAAAAAACTACCAACAACAAGGGCTGGAGAGGCTGTGGGGGAAGAGGAACTCTTCTGCACTGTTGGTGGCAGTGTAGACTGGTGCAGCCATTGTGGAGGTCAGTCTGGAGATTCCTCAAAAAGCTGGAACTGGAAGTCCCATTTAACCCAGCTATTCCACTTCTAGGCATATTCCCAGAAGAACTGAAAATATTATACCACAGTGATATATGTGCACTCATGTTGATAGCAGCACAATTTGTAATAGCCAGATCTTGGAAACAACCTAAGTGCCCATCAACTGAGGAATGGATAAAAAAGTTGTATTTTTATACGATGGAGTACTACTCAGCTATAAAGAATGACCACATTGAGATATTTATAAATAAATGGACATGACTTGAGGCCATACTCATAAGCAAAATAAACCAGACTCACATGTGTAAATACCGTATAGTCTCCCTAGTATGAGAGTTGGTAAGAGTATATAAGATTTTATGGTAAGCATGAGTCCCCATCTCATAACTTTGAAGGCTTTTGATGTTTTCATTCATCAGTTGGAATGGTTTTATTCTGTTTTGTTTGACCATATCATGCATGATGGTATGAACAGCTGTTTTGAAGAAAACAAAACATTATGACAGCTATTGCTGATTTAATATCATCCTTCTTGGAAGTCCTACCATGCTTCTATTCTTCTACTACCATTGGTTCTATCTATCACATTGTGTCTTATTGGGATTTGAATATGTGTGATAGTATAAACAATATTTTTTATCAAAAATGAGATATTATAGTAGCCATTGATCATTTTCTGTTATTCGGTTCAGAACACCCTGTAATTCTTTCACTCTTTGAATGGTTTTATACTATTTTGTTATGTTTGATATTATTGTATTTGAAACTATGCTCAACTATAGCAGAGAAAGAGATATTGTGATAGCTACTGTTAATGTCTGGTTGTTTTAATGTAAAGTAATGTGTTGCCTATGTTGTCCTGTTCTGATCTGCTCTGTTCTGCGCTCTTTTGTTTTATTCTCTTTAAAATAAAAAAAAAGAGTTGTTGGTCCAAAATGATGGAAGAAATACAGTCTGGCTAACCAAATCTCAAAGAATAGTTTAGGAATATTTAATAGCCACAAACATTTGCCCAAAAAATTGTGCATAATTTAAGAATAATACTAGAATCAGAGAGGATAATATTATATATTGTGTGTATAATTTAAAATTTGGTTATAATTTCCCAATATTAATCTTGTTATAAAATTCTATCAAATGTCTATATATTGTTTCATATAAAAATCATGTCATATTGAGACCATAATGTTAAGCAAAATAAATCAGTGTCACATCATTTCTTTTATATGAGAAATTCAAAGTAAAATTAAGGAGCAAAATAAAAGAGAAATGGTAAGTGTCAGGAAGATAAACAATTTGGAGATTGAAAGGAGATCAAGAGATGGAGGGAAGCCATGAAAGGGGATAAATCACTATTGTAACAGGGAACCTTAATACCTCTTTCTCCCAAAAAGATTGTTCAACTAGACAAAAAGTCAGAAAAGAAATAATAGAATTCAATCAAACCTGTGAATGATAGACTTATAGATGTTTACAGAGTATTCCACCAAACAGCATTGGAATACACATTATTCTCAGCTACATATGGAATGTTCTCTAAAGTTTGCCAAATATTAGCTCATAGAACATGCTTAAGTAAATGCAAAATAATTGAAATTATCCCATGCATACTACCTGACCATAGTGCACTAAAATTGTAAATTAATGACAAAAGAAACTGCATAAATACATGGAAATTAAATAACAGCCTTCTTGACAACCAATGGACCTTAGATGAAATTAAAGAAGAAATTAAACAATAGCTACAAAAAAATGAAAATGCAGATACCACACACTAGAATCTGAGGGGCACAAAGAAAGTGGTCCTAAGAAGAAAATATATAGCAATGAAATTTTGCATCATGAAAACAGAATGAGCACAAATAAACATTCTAATACTATGTCTCAAGCTTCTAGAAAAATAAAAAGTTAAAACAAAACCTCCTAGAAGGAAGGAAATTATAAATATAAGAGAAGAAATTAATGCAGCGGAGACTAAGGAAACAATACATAGAAGTAATAAATCAAAAACTTGGTTCAAAAGAATAAACAAAATTAATAAACTCCTAGCCAACTCTATCAAGAAAAGGAAACAAAAAACTCAAATTCATGCATTAAGGAATGAAAAAGATGAAATTACTTCAGATTCTGTGGAAATTCAGAAGATGATCAATACCTGCTTCAAAAATCTTTACTCACATAGGCTGGAAAACACAGAGAAAATGGACAGATTCCTAGAAACATATGAATGACCAAATGTGAATCAAGATGATATAAAAATTTTGAATAATGCAATATCAGTTACTGAAATTAAAAATGTAATTAAAACATCATCAACAACAAAAAACCTTAGGTTCCAATGGATTCACAGCTAAATTGTATAAGAAATTTAGAGAAGATTTAATGCCAATACTCCTCAAATACTTAGATGAAATTGAAAGGGAAGCAATTTTCCCTAATGCATTCTTGGGGGCAAGTATTACTCTGATACTTAAATCAGAGAAAGACCAAACCAAAAAGGAAAACTACAGGCCAATCTCCCTAATGAACATAGATTCAAAAATTCTCGATACAATTCTAGAAAAAAGAATGCAGCAAATCATCAAAAATATTATATCCCATAACCAAATAGGATTCATCCCAGGAATGCAGAAATGGTTCAACATGTGTAAATCAATAAATGTACTACACTGTATCAACAGAGCCAAAGACAAAAATCACATGATCATCTCAATAGATGCAGATAAAGCTTTTGATAAAGTCTAACATTCATTCATTATAAAAAGCCTACAGAAAATTGGAATAAATGGTCTCTACCTTAATCTGTAAAAACAATCTATGAGAAACCAAGAGCCAATATCACACTAAATGGACAAAAACTGAAAACTTTCACTCTAAAATCAGGAAAAAGACAAGGTTGTCCACTATCAACATGCCTATTCAATATAGTTGTGGAAATGTTAGCCAGAGCAATTAGACAAGAAAGAGAAATAAAAGGAGTAAAGATAGGAAAGGAAGAAGTTAAATTAACACTATTTGCAGATGACATGATAGTCTATATAGAAGACCTCAAGAACTCCACCAAATTGGCCACTAGAGTTAATAAGCTAATTCAGCAGCATTCTTGTACACAAACAACAAACTCATTGAGAGAAATCATGGAAATATCACCTTTCACCATAGTATCCAAAAAATGAAATACTTAGGAATCACTCTAACAAAGGATGTAAAAGATACATATATAGAAAACTACAGTACTCTGATAAAGGAGATTGAGGAGAATATTATAAAAAGGAAAGATACCCTTTGCTCTTGGATAGGAAAAACCAACATTGTGAGAATGGCCATAGTCCAAAAACTGTGATACAGATTTAATGGTATCCCAATCAAAATACCATTAGGATACCTCATAGATCTAGTGAAAACACTCCTAAAATTCTTTTGGAAACAGAACACACCTAGTTTAGCAAAGGTAACCCTGGGAAACAATGGCAAGGCAGGAGGCATCATAATTCCTGACTTGAAATTATACTACAAACCTACTGTGATCAAATCAACATGGTACTGGCAGTAAAAACAGCCCTAAGGATAAATGGAACTGATTAGAAGATGAAGACACAACTACAAAAATACTCAACCACCTTATTGTTGACAAAGGGCCAAACATGTTCACTGGAAGAAAGATAGCTTCTTTAATACATGGTGCTGGAAAAAAATGGCTTTCCACATGCCTTAGACTAACACTATATCCATGTCTACCACTATGCAATAAACTAAAGTCAAAATGGATCCAAAATCTAAATATTAAAACAGAAATACTAAATCTACTGGAAAACAAGGTAGGTAAAAATCTTGAAGATACAGGGGTAGGGAAAGAGTCCATGAACAAAACGCAAACTGCACAGGAAGTACTTCAAAGAATCAATAGCTGGGATCTTATATTATTAAAAATTTTTTTCATATCAAAAGAAATAACCAACAGAGTGAAAAGGACACCCACTCAATGGGAAAAAATTGGAGCCAGCTTTCCCTCAGAAAAAGGACTTATATCCAGAATATATAAAGAACTGAAAAAATCAGGTTATTCAAATTTAACAACCCAATCCAAATTGGGCATCTGAGATGAACACACAATTCTCAGGTGAAGAAGAACAAATAGCAAATAAATATATTTTAAAAATTCAACATCATTGGTTATTTGAGAAATGCAAATTAAACAACATGAAATATCACCTCATTCTAGAAACACTGGCTAACATCAAGAAAGTAGCCAATAGCGAATGCTAGTGGGGCTGTAGGAAAAAAGAGACACTTCTCCATTGTTGGTAAGAGTGTAGACTGGTACAATTACTGTGAAATCAGTGCAGAGATTCCTCAAAAAACTAGGATTGGATGTTCCATTCAACCCAGCTATTCCCCATCTGGATATTTTTCCAGATATTGAATTTAAAATATCATACCACAGTGGTATATGTTCACCCATGGTTACAGCAGCACAATTTGTAATAGCTAGATATTGGAAACCACCAAAATACCCATCAGCTGTGGAACAGATAAAAAATATGGCACTTTTATACAATTGAGTATCACTACCTATAAAGAAGAATAAACTCGAGGCTTTTATTGGTAAATGAATGCAACTAGATAGCATACTCATAAGTGAAATAAATCAGACTTGCATGTGTAAATAGCATATTGTCTCCCTACTATATAAAAATACAACAGTAAATAAGATCCAAAATATGCAATAAATATAGTGCAAATGAAAGGGAAATAAAGTGCTCAAAAGCAAAGAACAACTGGAATAGGGGAAAGGGGAAAAAACGAGAAAAGATTTTATATATGTGTGTGTGTAACTATATACAAGATAGATAACTAGACTACTAATATCTGTTCATCAAAAAGAACATTTCTGTTTTCCCTGTCTGTTGGCTTGACCATTTTTTCGTGCCTAAATCTTATAGTCTGAACAACTACTTTCAAGGTAACAATATACAATATATTAACTAGTGTTAATTTCCTGTTGCTTTCCTTTTCTTTTTTAAAAATTGTGCCATTTTTATCCTTTTGTTTGTTTGTTTGCTTTTAAAATTAAAAAACCTTAGAAAATGGCCATACTCCCAAAACTACTATATAGATTTAATGCAGTTCCAATAAAAATACCATTAGCATACCCAACAGAACAAGAGAAAACACTCCTAAAATTCATTTGGAATCAGAAGAGGCCTAGAATAGCAAAAGCAATCCTTCGCAACAAAGGCAAAGCAGGAGGCATCACAATCGCTGCTGTGAGATTATACCACAAAGTTACTATGATAAAATCATCATGGTAGTGGAAAAAAATAGATCTGAGGATCAGTAGAACATATTAGAAGACGCATACCCTACTACAAACACACTAAGTCACCTTGTCTTTGACAAAGATGCCAAACATGTCCACTGGAAGCAAGATAGCTTCTTTAATAAATGGTTCTGGGAAAACTGACTCTCCACATGCCAAAGGCTAAAACTAGAACCATGTGTATCACCATGCACTAAATTAAAATAAGAATGGATCAAGGATCTAAATATTAAAACAGAAACACTAAATCTATGGGATGACAAAGTAGGTAGAAATCTTAAAGACATAGGTGTAGGCAGAGACTGCAGGAACAAAACACAAACAGCATGTGAAATACTTCAAAGAATCAACAACTGGGACCTCATCTTATTAGAAAACTTTTGCACATCAAAAATATCACCGAGTAAAAAGAAAACATGTGAATTGCAAAAAAATTTTAGCCAACAGTACCTCAGACAAAGGACTTATATCTGGAACTCAAAAAGGACCAGTCCTCCCAGATTTAAAGACCCAATCCAAAAATTGGTATCTGAGATGAATACACACTTCTCAAATGAAGAAATAGGAACAGCAAATAAATATGTGAAAAAATGTTCAACATCATTGGTCATTCGAGAGATGCAAATTAAAACAACACTGAGATTCCACCTCACCCCAGAAAAAATGCTCAAGGTCAGGAAATCAAGCAATAACAAATGCTAATGGGGCTGCGGAAAAAAGAAGCCCTTCTACACTATTGGTAAGAATGTAGACTGGTACAACCAGTGTGGAAATCAGGGTGGAGATTCCTCAATAAACTATAATTAGAGTTTCCATTTGACCCAGATATTTTCCTTCTGAGTATTTTCCCAGATGAATTTAAAATATCATACCACAGCAATGTATGTGCACCCATATTTATTATCAGCCCAATTTGTAATAGCTAAGTCTTGGAAACAACTCAAATGCCCATCGACCAAGAAATGGGTAATAAAAAGATGTAGTATTGTTACACAACGATGTATTACTCAGCTATAAAGAAAGATAAAGCTGAGACTTTTATAGGTAAATAGATACAACCTGAGATCTTACTCATACATGAAATAAATCAGGTTCATACGTGTAAACAACCTATTGTCTCCCTAGTTTTAAAAGCTGAAAGAGTTAATAAGATTCAAGATGTACAATAGATATTGTGAAATGGGAAAAACTATTGAAAGAGAAACTGGGATGGGAGAAAGGAGAAAAGAATGAAAGATAAAGGGAAAAAAATATATATATATGATTGTTATATTACTAATTTCTATTAAATCATTGAATAGAAAGATTTGTGCCTATAATGTTTGATCAACTTTTCATGCCTAAATGTATTAAACATTGCTATTCTTCTACTGTCGGGCTTTGAAATTTTGTATCATTGTTTTATTGTTTTGTCTCAGAAGGAAGGAAGGAAGGAAGGAAGGAAGGAAGGAAGGAAGGAAGGAAGGAAGGGAGGGAAGAGAAGAAAGACTCTGAAGTAATGAAACAAATCTGAAGAATCACATTTTTCTTTGTTCTTCAAGGTACCACTATATTTACAATGTGCAAACACTAGCTCATATAATACATCTAAGCAGAGAATACAGTATCTGTTCTTTAACTAAATCACTGAAGTTATGCCTGTAGGAAGAGTTGTATGGATTACATTAAATGAATTTAAGTTTCAACAAAGCATTACAGGGAGAAGTAGTTACAAATCTGAACATAAATTTTTCTTGGCTACTCTAAACCAGCTGTCTATACATCTTAGGTCCAGTTCTTGGAAACGGAGCCCGAGGCAGTAGTGTATTGCCAAGTGTTTATTAAGGACGTGTTCCCCAGGGACCTGCTAAATGGGGTGAGGAAGTCAGAACAGAGAAGAGGGAAGAATTCAAGAAAAACAGGATTTTAGACAAACATTCAGCCTTGGCTGAGCTGCTTTAATCTTGTGCAAATCAGTCACTGACACAGGTCACTAATGGTTGGCAGGCAGGCAGTAGGTAAATTCCCAGATTGGACTAGAAAGATAATTGGTTCCAAAACCTTAATGATAATCCTCTAGAAACCCTCCAGCCTACTGGCGAAGCTTATATAATTAGAGCACTGCATGCATAGAGCAAATATGAGGGATGCATACCCTGTGAGGGACCCTGTGGCTGGGACAGCACCAGTACCATTTGAGATAGCTATAGCTACCTGGCTCGCCTATCATCTCTTCTTCTATTAGGGAATATGGAGAGTCAAAACTACTTCCCAGACTTTCTCGCAGCTAAAGCTCCATGCCACAAATGTGTAAGATAAGAAAGATACAAACAATGTCAAATACTCACGCTACAGATTTCTACTATTGTTGCTACCTAGCAAGATTATAAAATCATGCACATTGTGGAACAGTGCCATAATGTGCATTTTCCACCACTGTTGGGACATAGAGCTGTGATGGGACATCAGAAAGAATAAAATAAAAAAATACTTAGCAACGTACTTAACCAAGGAGATGGAAGACTTGAACTGAAAATGACAAAACACTGTTGAAAGAAACTGAAGAAGATCCCAACTAATGAGAAGTTAGCCTGGGTTTATTAATTGGAAGTCTTCGTGTGGCTGAAATGTCAGTGTGCCCAAAGAGCTATGAGTCGAGCTAAGCCCCATCAAAACCCCAATGTAAGTTTTTGCAGAAATTGAAATAATAATCTAAAATATATATGGATTGAAAGGACTCCAAATAACAAAAGGATTTTGGAGAAAGAAAAATGAATCTGAAGTCTTCAAATCTGATGATTTCAGAGCACATTACAAATCATAATTAAAACACCATGGTAATGACATAATGACAGATGCAGAGAAAAACGGGACAGAATAGAGATCCTATAAATAAACTCTCAAATATATGATCAAATGAGCTTCCAAAAAGCTGACAAGGCTACACAATGGTGAGAAGATGGTTTCCTTAACAAATCATACGGAAAAACTGAATACGCACAATCAGAAGAATGAAGTTAGACTCTTCTCTTAACCATACACAAAAATTAAATCAAAATGGAAGAAATTCTTAAATGTAAGACATGAAATTATAAAAGCCCTAGGAGAAAACATAGGAATGTCAAAATAGGTAATAGTATTTTTGTTTAAGAGTCCAAAATCATAAGCAACAAAAGCAAAACTAGCTACATGACACTATGTCAACCTAAAAAGCTTTTCCCAGAAGAGTAAACAGTCAGCAGAGTGAAAAGATAAACTGCTCAATAGTGGTCACATAGCAGAGCTAAGGGTTACTTCCTCCTAGCAGCCAGGGCTCCTGAAGCCCTCAGCCCAATTGTCTTTGAGGGACGGAAGCCCACCAGCAATGATCCCAGTCCTCTGCTTGCTGAGTCTTCAGATAACCACAGCCCCTGTTAGCAACGTGGCTGTGCCCAGGGGAAACCTGAAGTACCTGGCCCAGACCAACTGTGCCCAGATTCCTGACTTGCAAGCATAATTATGGCATAATTAAGGAACATAGTTTTAAGATGTTAAATTTGGGAATAATTTTTTATGGTCACGAAGCAATAGATAACTTCTACCCGAATGGGTACAAAGCCCTGGCCCTGATCTGACCTCTGTTTCATGGTATGCTCATGAGTACAAGGTGACAGACAAAATTATAATACTACAAATAATGGGGAAGTGGTAACACACAGCAAAACTAATCCATAATCCAAAGTCCTCCTGAGTAAGGGGAGGATTGGGAGTAGGATTAGAGCCCCTGACTTGTATTCACAGGGGTTGGGCCAATGAAATTTGATCCTTAATTTCATTTCCAAGTAGTTTTCCAGCTATTCACCTTCAGCTACCTGGCAAAGTCATTATAATGAAATTCTGGGACCCCAGATCTTAAGAAAACAGCAGAACTGTTAGATGCATAGAATTCCAGATATGAATCAGCAGTCTCAGGACACATCTGTAGAACAATCTTAGAAGTGAAAAGTTTTCCACTGCAAAATGTTATACAGTTCAAAGAATAAACACATTTCCCCTATAATCTTTCCTCTTTTCCTCTCTACAAAGGCCTGCAAAATGTATATGTCTGTCTAGTGACTCATTATAAACTATCATAGTCCTTACACATACACACACACACACACACACACCTGATATTTTCAGTGTAAACAAATAACAATTAGAAACAAATTTTGATTGGCTAAATTGTCATTGCTCATGAATGAAACCAGACAGGGATTGCACCTCCATCTGAGTCTTAGGCCCTGCCCCTTAGAAAAGTGCCATAGCCCCCATGCCATCCTGACCCCTGAGCTGAGTCCAGGCCAGCACACGTCCAGGCTCTGACACAGCTGGACTTCAGAGGGAAGGCATATGAGTCAGATGATGGGATGATTAAGATGATGTGAGTTGAAGCACGTTCAGTGGCCACCAGCCTAAACCATAAACGAGATGCAAAAAGCAAGGGTCCCACCTGGGCCCGGGCCAGCGGCATGTGGGAGAAGGGAAGGCACTGTCCCTGATGAAGGCTGGACTCCCGAGGCTGATGCCCATCCCCCAGCTCAGCAGCTGGTCCCATTGGGAAGGCTTGTATCACCTCAAAGGGGCATGAATTTTATTCTTCATTAAAGTGGCAGCAACAATAAGGCCAAATGTTGACAACTATGTATATTGGTTTTCTCAACATGAGACAAAGTACTTGACACCCACAAAGTAGAGGAGGAAAGATTTATTTCAGCTCATACTTTTAGAGGATTCAATCCATAGCTGCTACCTCCAAAGCAGGACAGCACATTACAAGGGTCTTCACAGCAGGGAAACAGTTTATGGCAGGCAGAAGGCAGCAAGGCAGCCAGGCAGCAAGGCAGCAAGGAGTAAGTCAATAAGTCAGCAAGGCAGCAAGGCAGCAAGGCAGCAAGGCAGCAAGGCAGCAAGGCAGCAAGCAGCAAGCGTGTTTTCTCTCTGTCCCTTTATATCCTTCCAGGTGACAGAGCTGTCCCCTGGTGGTACCCATACCCGGGTGGGACTTCCAATGTCCACACCCTTAATCCCAGTATCCCACCCTTAATGCACAGTCACACACCTTCATCCAGCTACCATTGAAAGTCCCCCACCCCCGGGACCATATGTGGCTTTGGGGGACATCTGGATCCACGCAACGACACTCTAAATAAAAAGAAAATAATTCTCTCAATGAACAATATATTATGAATCACTTCCACCTCCACTAAGGATGTAAAATAACACTTTTGTTGCACACAACTATGTCATAAGTTTATGGTTAACACACAGGTTTGATTTAAGAGGAACAGGAATGTATCCGCTAAACAATTAGGATGTCACTAAAGTACACAATATCCTTTCCAGGTGTAGCATAGGGTCTAGCACATGGTAGGTGGCTCAGAAACATTCCTTATATGAAGGCAAGTGAACTTAATACTTAATCAAATTTTGTTTCACAAAGAGTTATATGAGTATGTCCAGGGAAAATGCTGGTTTATCTGGCAGAATATGGTGAGAATTCACGATCATCTAAAATAGGTTAATGTGCTGTCAGCTCTTAGTTGTCACTTAGAGGTGACTGGATCATGGGAGCAATTATATTCATTAGCAAATTAACTCACTGATGTCCATAATTATATATCCCATTATAAAGTAGCACCAAACTGAAGGAAGGTCACTGGCGTGGCCCTTTATAACTAGTACAGTTAATCTTAATTTTTTAAATCACTGTTATTGCTTTTGGATTATAAAAACTGACTAGAGAAAATATTTTTAAAGTTGATAAATATAGTCTTAAAAATCTCGTAATTTCCGAGAATCATCTAACATTAATATCTATTTTTATTTTCTTCTTTATACACAACCTAATTCTTAAATGAAAGCTGGTTTTATTACAATGAAAGACACATTGTCATTATTTCCCCCTCAGTAGTCCCCCTTGATTCAGATACATCAATCCCATCCTGCTGCCACTCTCCGAAGCAGTTCTGGGAGTTCTCTTTCATGAGTATCTTCCACTGCATCATCATGGTTGTCTCCACATCCTGAATCAGTTCACAGCTCCACCTTTCACGGTCACTCTGGTTCTGAGGGAGAGCCATCGGGTCTAGTGAATGAAGTGTGTGAAGACACTCACTAGAGGTGTGTGAAGACATGTCATAGAGCTGTCTTCTAGGAGCTGTCTTGCTGCTGGATGGCACTGGGCCACCCCCCTCACCGTATGATCATGCTTCATAAAGACACTCTTGAAAGAGGCTTTCAGAAGTGCTTCAGAAAGCAGCAAGAACAATAAAATGTGTGTGTTTGAAGCAAAAATGTATTTTGAGCAAGCTTCTTTTACTGTAATAATGTTTTAAAATTTAAACACTCAATATATTTGAATCATATTTCATAAAATCAGAAATATTAATTTTTCATTTTTAATAAGCAGATTTTGAATTATATTTTATTGCTTTGTGTATATTGGAAGGTGGGATAAGAAGAAAACATTCCCACCAAACAAGTTAGGAGCCTTACATTCTAGCTCTAATTCACTGCACGAACTGGCCATGTCATTTCCACTCACTTGTTTCTCACCATCTGTACATTGTAAGACGCATGCTAATAAAATTATGATCATTTGAAATCCTGAGATTAAAACTAAAAATCATAACAAAATGCAAACTCCAGAGAAAACACGTCAAAGAATCAACAACTGGGATCTCATATTATTGAAAAGTTTCTGCACTTCAAAAGAAATCACCAACAGAGTGAAAAGAAAACCCACAGAATGGGAAAGAATTTTAGCCAACAATCCCTCAGACAAAGGACTTATATCCAGAACATATAAAGAATTGAAGAACATCAAGCCCCCCAAATTCAAAGACCCTCTCCAAATATGGACATCTGAGATGAACACACAGTTCTCAGATGAAGATATACAAATGGCAAATAAATACATAAAGAGATGTTCACCATAACTGGTCATTTGAGAAACGCAAATTAAAACAGCATTGAGATTTCATCTCACTTCGGAAAGAATACCTGCCAATGTTGATAACAAATGTTGGCGAGGCTGTGGGGAAAAAGGAACACTGCTCCACTGTTGGTGGGAGTGTAGACTGGTGCAGCCACTGTGGAAATCAGTATGGAGAATTCTCAGAAGACTAGAATTGGAAATTCCATTCAATCCAGCTATTCCCCTCCTGGGTATTTTCCCAGAAAAACTGAAAAGGTCAGTCACAGTGATATATGTGCACTCATGTTCATACAGCACAATTTGTAATAGCTAAATCTTGGAAACAACCAAGATGTTATCAACTGCAGAGTGCATAAAAAAGATGTGGTATTTTTATACAATGGAATATTACTCAGCTATGAAAAGGATGATCTTGAGATCTTCATAGGTAAATGGAGACAACTTTAGACTATCCTTGTTAGTGAAATAAATAAGAATCATATTTATAAGTATCACATTGCATCTCTAATGTAAAAAGTAATAAGAAATGTAAGAGTAATAAAACCCAAAATGTGTAATTGCTATTGTAAAAAAGAGAGGAAAAGAAAGTGCTCTAAAGGATATAACTGCATGTATGTTTAAGTGTGTAGGATTGATAAGCATATTACTAAGTTTTTGTTGGATTGTTGAACAGAACTGTTTGCAGCCTGTTTGAAAGTCCACTTTGTATGCTTTACTTTTGTAACTTGAACAACTGTTTCTAAGAGGACAATATATAATTTATCGACTAGTGATTTCTTACTTTTTTTTTGAAATTCTGTATTATTTCTACCCTTTTTCTGTTTTGTTTTTTATTCTTTAAATTAAAAAAAAGAAAATTATTATCAAAGAATTTGTGGAGCAACAATTTTGGAAATCAATATGGAGACTCCTCAAAAAATCTAGGACTGGAGGTCCCATTTGACCCAACTATTCCCCTCTGGGTATTTTCCCAGAATTAAAAACATCATGATACAGTGACAAACGTGCACTCATGTTTATAGCAGAGTTTGTAATATCCAGATCTTGAAAACGATCTAAATGCCCATTGACTGAGGAATGGATAAAAAAGATGTCATATTTCTATATGATGGAGTACTATTTGGCCACAAAAAAGATAAACTTGAGACTTTTATAGGTAAATGGATACAATTTGAGACCACACTCTTAAGCGAAATAAATCAGACATGCCTGTGGAAATATCGCATTGTCTCACTAGTGTGAGAAGCTGAAAGACACTATATATATATATATATATATATATATATATATATATATATATATAATACATAAATATATATATATAATATACATAAATATATATATATATATATATTTAAGATAGTCATGCTACTAATTTTTCTGAGTTCATTGAAGGGAAAGGTTTGTGCTGGTATTGTTCAGACAGTTGAATGCACACACCTTGCAGTCTGGATGGCTGATTTGGGATGGCAATGCACAATATATGTACTATTGGTGTCCCCTAATTGTTGCGTTTTGAAATCTTTTTCTCTTTGAAATAAAATGGATTTGGAAAATAAAAAAAAAAAAGAATTTGTGGAAAACCTCGATAAGTACCAAAATACTGAATATGTGATTTTTAATGTGGTTCTTTAAGTGAAAGATTAGACCTTATACTACAATGATATGAAATACTACCAGCAAATGATTAGACTTTATACTACAATGATATGAAAGTTATAATGCTAAGTTAGTATTTGTATTGCTTATGATGAAAGCACGAAGACTCCAGTTTTTCTTTAAGACAAGGTGTTAATGTTATAGAGAGCTAAATTAGATAGAAATATTACAGGCAATCAGACAGCACAGGCCCGAGGGAAGGAGCCAGTGCAAAAGACAGGATAGGGTACCTTGCAACTGTGGAGGGGACAGGTACCTCAGCTGAGGGCCAGACCTTAAGACAGAAGATGAAAGGAATGCACCCATGTATTTCCCCTAAGGATTAACAGGTGATTGATAGTCTAAGTAGGTATCACCTTGGGAAAGCCAGGAAGGGTCACTGACCCCTTCCTTCCCTTACCAGCAAAGACCCTGTTCTGTATTCAAGCCCACTGGCTCAGTGACCTGCTTCCCCATTTGATCTCAATTTAACCATGTTACCCAAGCAACTGTATGCATAATCTTACTGGTTGACTATAGTTTTGCTACGCCTCATGTCCACCTGGAAATTTTCTTTTTTTTTTTTTAATTTAAAAGAGAATAAAACAAAAGGGGGCAGTACAGAGCAGATCAAAACAGGACAACATAGGCAACACAGTACTTTACATTAAGTCAACTGGACATCAACAGTATCTAACACTATATCTCTTACTCTGCTATAGTTGAGCATAGTTTCAATTACAATAATATCAAACATAACACAATAGTATAAAGCCATGCATATAGTGAAAGAATTACAGGGCTTTCTGAACCGAATAACAGAAAATGATCAATGGGTACTATAATATCTCATTTTTTATAAAAAAGAAAAAAATTTGTTTGAACTATCACACATATTCAAATTCCAATAAGACACAATGTGGTAGATAGAACCAACGGTAGTAGAACAAAAAAAACATGGTAGGACTTCTAAGAAGGATGATATTAAATCAGCAATAGCTGTCATAATGTTTTCTTCAAAACAGCTGTTCATATCATCACATATGATATAGTCAAACAAAACAGGATAACACCATTCCAACTGATGATTTAAAACTTTGAAAGACTTCGAAGCTATGAGATGGGGCCTCTTGCTTACCATAAACTCTTATATACTCTTATCAAATCTCATATTAGGAAGACTATATGGTATTTACCCTTGTGAGTTTGGTTTATTTCACTTAAGAGAATGGTCTCAAGTCGTGTCCATTTATTTATAAATATCTCCATGTGATCATTCTTTATAGCTGAGTAGTACTCCATTGTATAAAAATGCCACAACTTTTTTATCCATTCCTCAGTTGATGGGCACTTAGGTGGTTTCCAAGATCTGGCTATTACAAATTGTGCTGCTATAAACATGGGTGCACATATATCACTGTGGTATGATGTTTTCAGTTCTTCTGGGAATATGCATAGAAGCGGAATAGCTGGGTCAAATGGGACTTCCATACCCAGCTTTTTGAGGAATCTCCAGACTGACCTCCACAGTGGCTGCACCAGTCTACACTTCCACCAACAGTGCAGAAGAGTTCCTTTTTCCCCACAGCCTCTCCAACACTTGTTGTTGGTAGTGTTTTCTATCTTGGCCATTCTTTCTGGAGTGAGATGGAAT
>PVJX010036518.1:0-17549 GCA_004027295.1 Dolichotis patagonum
AAAAAAAAAAGTGTGTCTAATATTTACTAAACTATGCTATGTGCTTATTTTGTGGAAGATGCTGTTTTAGTCACACATTTGTCAGTCCTGATTTTGGAACTCTTTTCTGGTCCAGGTCTCCACAGAGGAGGCTTTTTGAGGAGACCACTGCTTCCTATCAGAATCACCTGTGTTCATGGCAAAACTCTAACACACAGTGCTGTCTGGCTCAGTGACAAAATGAAAGGATGGCTTCAGGGGAAGAAAGAAAGGAGGGAGGGAGGGAGGGAGGGAAAATCAGCAGGTGACAGACAGTAACTAGAGGCAGTGTATGTAGGAGGGATCCAATAATTAAGGTCCTCAGAGAGAGCAGCAGATGTAGGCAAGAGTCAAACAGAGAGATGGGAAGAAATGAGATCAGATTGATCCAATTCTTAGTCCCAGGGGTAAGGAGGAGCAGAAAGGAACACATTAGTCAGCAGGAATTATGTGTGAGCATCATGGTGGGACCACCACTGAACCCTCTGTGGCATTAGGCTCATTTTCCACAGCTGCTTTTGGGACCTGGACCAAAAGGGTATGTGAATGACTACCACTGTTTCCAGCTATGTAGAAAGACCTCAGCACAGGGAGTTGGTGTGGGTTGGAGAAACTCTGTTATCAGACCTACCCACACGATCCCTTACACCCTCTTACTTGTCACCAGTGCAAGGGAGGAGGGCTTTGTGCCAATGCTGAAATACTCTTGGCCATTGGACAACCAAGCTCCCTTTACAAAGCCCTTCCTGATGACCCCATGAGCCCTACAATGCCCTTTCTCGGCCAGCAGTGCCAGCAGATGGGCCTGTCTTCCCTGCAGAGGCCAGAAGTTCAGGTACACCGAGACACCGGGCCCCCCAATGCTCCTCTCCTTCCCTGATGGCACACAGACTCCTCAGTGTGCCTCCTCTGTCCCTCACAGCATCTCCTCAGTTGCCTCTTCTTCCAAGTGGCAGCTGTGGGACAGTGCTAGGCTCCCACAGGAGCTGGACTTGAGCTCGCCTAGGATCCCCTGCAATTATCCACTTCTTGGATCCAAGAGCTTCATGATGAGCTCAGAAAGGTGGCTCACTGTGACTTTTAAGTGGGGCGATGGCTCCCAGGGGCCAGGGCTGGGTGACTCCTTGGGCAGAAAGAACTGTGCTCAGAAGGCCCTGCACTTACCGTCATATCCTGATTTCATCTCTTGAAATTCTTGGTAATTTTTAACATGGACCTCAAATTTTCCTGACACATTCAATGGTGCCAAGCAGGCAGCTGGTCCTGGAGAAGGCTGTGAGAGCCAAAGGGCACTGTAAAGGCATGCAGTGCGATCTCCTTGCTGGTAACACCCGTGTCCACTGCACAGCACATGGTGGCTGTTCCGCAAGCCTAAAATGTTGGGATCACACAGAGTTGGCCTCTCCTTCCCTGGCTCCTTACCCAGGGATCAACTTTCACTCCATGCCGTGGACTCTGTCCAGTTCTGGGCTTCACTTGCCTAGCTAGCTGTGCAGACTTCAGTGAGTCCCTTCTCTTCGGGGTGGCCCTCGACTGGTCTGCAGGAAGCCTGCTAGGGTCAGTCTCCACCTAATCTTCTCCCATCCATCGCCTGCACCTGTTGAAATCCAGCTAGCTCCTCAGCCTGGCCAGGCAGCTCTGCCCCTAGCGGGAGTCGGAGGCATACAACTCCCTTCAAGAAGATGGGGCTAGAGCCACCGCCACCTGAGCCTGCCGCCTGCCTCTGCTGTCCTCAGCCTCTGGAAGCATCTTGGTGAGAACTGGGTGTCAGGGGCACCTGGCAGGGCCGGGAGGAGACAGTGACTTGAGAGCTTCTAAAGAGCAGATGTGGAATTCCTCAGTGAGGGGAAGCCCTTGAGGCTAGATCCAGCCTTTACTTAAGGGTGTGTGTGTGTGTGTGTGTGTGTGTGTGTGTGGCCTGCCAGTGAGGCGATGCCTGGTGTCTCCCTCTAACAGTGTGTCTGTCAGTGGACTCCATCTGGTGTGTGGCACTGTTTCTGTGGGTAACTCGCTCAAGGAGGGACCTGTCACAGTGTGTCAGCACAGAGCAGTGTGATGAGCTGCTGACAGAGCCCTGGGTGTGAAGGGAGATAGTGTCGGGGAATTGTGGGGTTGTGGCCCTGTGTGGGACTGTCTCAGACATCGTTTGTACACTCTAGGGTGCGATTGCTTCTGGATGTGTGTGCGTGTGTGTGTGTGTGTGACAGTCTATACAATGTGCGTCTGTGCCACAAATCTGGTTGTCAGTCTCCAGCTGTGCATAAAATGGTGCCCCACTGTGTGCTTGACTCCGTAATTTCTTATCACAGTGCTACAAAGTACCTGGGGGGGCTGGGAGGGGTGCCTGTGTGCGTCGTCGGCGCCCTGGCCAGCCCTCCTGACCCAGCTTGCTGCTGAGCGTGGGCCAAGAGCGTGCGTCTGTGAAGTGGTGATTCGGTGTGCGTTTGTATCAGACAGCGCGTCTGTCTGTCACCGTCTGCAGGCTGCAAGCCCCTCTCTCCAGTGCCCACTGCGGGCGGGGTGGAGGCGGGAGCGCCACAGTGCTGCTTCAGAGCCAACGAGGCTCCAGCGCGAGGCTGTGGCAAAGACAGAGAGTCGGAGTCTGGGCTTGGCGCACAGCGTGTGGCCCGCGGCGGGTGCAGATCTCGGTCGGGGCAGCGTGCGGGTTCTCGGCACCGAGGCGCAGACCCCTCCCTCCTTCCCGGGGAGCGGCGGGCGGGCGCACCGGCGCCGCTAGGACCCGGCGGCGGCCGGCCGCTGTCCCCGGGCCGCGCGAGTGAGCATGTGCAGAGCCGGGCGCCCGCTGCCCGCTGCCCGCTGCTCGCTGCCCGCTGCCCGCTGCCCGCTCCGCGCCGCCCGCCGGCTCCGCGCCCGCCCGCCCGCCCGCACTCTGCGCCCGCCCCGCCGCCTGGGCTTCGCGCGAACGTCCGCGGCCCCGGGAGCCTGGGGAGTCTCGGGCTCGCGGCGGGCGCCGGTGGCGCCTGGGCTCCGGGCACTGCAGGGCTGCGGGCTCGGCGCCCCGGGAGCCGGGCGTGTGGCCGCCGATGCGGGCGCCCAGCTGGCCGCGATCGCGGGGTGAGTCCTGTCCCCTGGGTGCCCCGGCCGGGACCCCAGTGCGTGCCGCGGGCTGCATTTCCCCTGATGCGGGCAAACAAGTTTGTGCAGACGCGGCTGGGAGCGCGGCAAGGCTGCCCCTGCTCGGGCTCCGGGCTGGCGCGCTGGGGGCGCCCTGCGGGGAAGCGGGGTGTGAGCCGGTGCGCGTCAGGGGAGCGCTTCGCAACAATCGGGCCGGGGCGGGGGTGCGCTGGGCACTTGCACAAGCCTGGTTCGGCCACCTGCAGTCCCAGCCACGTCTGCTTCGCGGGAGGGCGCCGCGGAAGGAGCCCCGCGGGGCCGGCGCAGGGGCTGGGGTGCGCTGCCTCCCTCCCAGGCGGAGACGTTCACCGCCGGCAGCTCTCGTTCCGCTACCGAGCCAGGCTTCCGGTTGGCGGAGGGTTTCTCCCATCTCTTGGTGAACTTGAGCAGAGGTAGAAGCAAAATCCAAACGTACGTGGTATGTTCGGAAAATTACCCGATACAGAGCTTTGCATCTTCCGAGGTGTGGATGGAGACGCACAACTGGGTGCTCTCACGAGTTTTCCTTTGATCCTCAGAAGAGTCCCTGGCAGAGTCCCCTGCCTCGGGGAGCCCCGCTGATGTCTCCTGAGCATCTGTGCATCACAGGTGATGCCCACGAGCGCTGCCTCCCCGGTGGGGCGTGAGGACAGGGAGGGGGACCTCTGCCCTTTCTACCGACCGCTTTAGGGCTGATGTGGAGGTTGCAGCGCCGCAGCCCTTCCCTGGGATCCGGCCCATGGCCGCTGCTCCCGGGATAGAGGACTCCGCACTGCTCTGCACTTCTGTAACCTCGGACGGTCATCCCTCCCGCTGCTGAGTGCTTGGGTTGCGGAAGGCACTTGCATTGTCCCACCTTCCCACCAGCAGCTGGGATGAGAAGCCAGAACCTCTTCTGTGAATCACTGGGTTGTCAGGCACAAGGCCGGTGGGGAGAGAAAGAATTAGGGGAGGCCTCCATGATCAGCACCTCGCTTCCTGATGGCTGTAAGTGCTAGACAGACTGCTGGACAGAGGGCAAAGGCTGATTTTCCTGCAGGTAGGAACAGGTTTATTTCTCCCAAACATGCCCCCTGCACGTGCGCGAGCGCGCGCGCACGCACACACGCACGCGCGCGCGCACACACACACACACACACACACACACACGGCCCTCAGAAGTCCCCTGCAAAGGAGCTTCAGGGAAAGCGGTCAGAGTCCAGAGTCTCTAGGAGGAAGAGCAAGACCTGTCCCAGGGATCCAGTGGCTGGGTGAGTGCCCCGACTGTCTACCTGATCCTCCCCACGGGAAGCCAGTGGCCCTCACCTGCAAATTCATCTTCTAGGCCTCAGCAGCTTTGTTCTCACAGGCCCTCTGGAAAGGGTGAGGGATGGATCCCTCTTCTCAGTGGGCACCTCATGCCTCGCAGCATATGTAGTCAAAAGTGAAGAGAAACCTGTAAAGCAGAAGGCCAGGTTCCTGTCCCTTCCTCCTGTGGGTTCACCAGGCAGAAGAGGAGAGTCTGGGCCACTGGTCAGCCTGCTGCTAAGCCTGCGCCTCCAGCCCGGCCAGTTCAGCACGAACTCTTGAGACCAAGTCAGTCAGTCACAGAGCAGGTTCCTTATAGTCAGTGCATGCGAACAGGTAGCTCAGACCCTCCGAAACCAGAACTTCCAGGCCCAGGTCAGACCATATCTGAGCACACTGTTTCTCTGTGTGGACACTCACAGCTGGTATTCCCATCTGGCTCATACCCTGGTCAGTCTTGGTAAGACAAGTTCTCTGTCCTCTCTGTGGAGCTTAGTGAGGTCAAGGCCAAGGACTTCAAGATTTGGGGGAGCTCTGTGTTTAGACCTTCAAGTGTCTTTACCCATGAGTGATAATGATATACACTATCAGGGACAAAGCTGAGTCCCAATATCTGGGGTCAGGCTAGACTGGAACCTGCCCTCCTCCTCTGGGGAGCCAGTAGGGTGAATAAGCCCCTACACTGTTTTTTCCCTGTGCCTCTGGTCTCGCTTCCTGCTGTTGGATGTAATGTCTCCTCATCTTGGTTTTTATAGCACCATGTTGATCCGTGCTCTGAACAGTTACCACAAGTGTGCCACTTTGGGGAATGTGGTTGGGGAGGACGCATACTTATGCACCCCCTACCTCCTGGTGTGGACTTGAGAAATGGGAAGAAGAATGGAATGAATTAATTTTGTAATCTTCAGACAGTACAGTGTATCTCTTGGTATGTGCTAAAGCCCTTCCCCTTGGCTTCCCTTCCCACACTTCCGCAAACTCCTGGAGATGTTAGCCCACTCCCAGAGGGTGGCTGCCTTCAGAAGGGGACCATTGGGTTTCTGAGGACAGAAATACCCCTGGAGTACCTTGGTGCCCCTCCAAAGCTTGCGTCCCCTTCCCAGGAGCAGACATCAGGCTGGAGAACAGGGCTGACTGACAGGGTGCTCCACAAACTAGCTCAGATTTACCCACATTCCTCAGTGGAGTTTGAATACCTCTTCACTTGTCACGCTCTGAGCTGGGCCCCAGATAGCATTCAAAAATTCTCCACCAGGTGGAAGAAACACGGGAACAAATTAGGGTTAGTGATGAATCAGAGATAGCCCAGAGAGTCTGGGATTGGCTATGTAGAGAGTGGGATGGGCTCCCAATCAATAAAAAGGAAAATTCTAGTCCCTGCATGGGGCCCTGTCTCTCTTTGAAGGCCCAGCCCCCAGCACAGTGCTTGGAAGGATCCCCATTTGATAGTGAGAAAATGAAGGCCATGTGAGAAGGCATGATACTGCACGCTTGGAATCAGAGAACTTGAGTGCGGTCTAGCAGTAGTTGTTTCCCTTTGTTGAAGATCATTGTTACTCTCCCTGGCTCACATTCTGTGTCTATATAATGGGGATAATGATTCATAATGTAACAACTTCCTAAGTTTGTGGGAAGATCATTCATTCATTTGTTCATCTGCTCATTCAGCCAACACACTTAATAGTATGTAAAAGTACTTTGCATTCTCAAATGTGGCATATAAAATTTATTACTATATGAACTTTAGCAATAGGTTTACTGCAAGAGTTTTCCCCATTTGCGGTGAATGGAGCTTTGACCTTTCTAATTTTTTGTATTTTTTACTATTTGTGATTGACAAACTGAGGCTGTATTGATAAATGTTGAGATGTTTGAGATAGGTATACCTGTGGAATCATATAAGCTAGTTAACTATTATGTTTTATATCTTTTGCACAACGTATTTTGAATCTTTTAAGTCTCAAAACTTAAATGATAGAGATCTGCCTCTTCAAAGACAGGGACAGCACCCATCCCTATTCCCCAGTGTATACACCTGCCTAGAGCAATAGGTTTGTGTTTAGTGGGGTCCTTGCTCCCTGTCTCCATCTCTCAGGGCCTCGGTGCCCATAGTTCTGGAGAAAGCACAATGGTCTCAGGGGCAGCAGAGTGCTGACTGCCCCTGCAAAAGGCTTGCATGCTGGGAGAGGACTTAGGGACATCAGCAGGTAGCCAGACTCGAGGAACAACACAAACCCTAGGCACAGGTCGTCACCATGGCAGCATTTAGCTTAACTGTCAGCTCTGACAGCTCTGCTCCAGGCATCAGGGGAACATCGTAAAAGTAGGCTTGCAGTTAAGACTTGGCGGATTGGAAGTATTTCAGAGTGTTGAGGTGGGATACAGGCATCCCTCACTGACAGAAGGGCACGCGTGAACTGGAGGGGCTGGGGGGTTTTAAGCATCTCACACTGGCCAGGGACACTGGGGTGAACACACAGTGCCTGAGCCTGAGAAGGGTCAGAGGCAGAGGTCAGAGAGGGGAAAGACCAGGAAGTGGTCGTCCAGCTGGAGGCTCCCATGTGTGGCTTTAGTGGTCCTGTTTGGTGGTCACTGAGGTTGGGCTCTGAGCTGCTGGCGCATGGGTGTCCATTTGTTTATCTGGAAAGCAACCAGCTGGGCCCCACTCTTGCTCTCTTCAGAGTGTCCAGCTCTGAGTTAAGAGAGGTTCCTAGCCTTTGCTGCAGTGGCTGCAGTGGCCAAGTTCCTTCTCTCCACACTGCTGCTCTCTGGCAAGGCAATAGAAGGGAGCTGGCGTCACATGACTGAACCCCAGATCCTACTGGTCACCTGGGCCAGTTCCGGAGCCTGCCTCCTCTCCCTGCTGCCACCCTTCAGTCTCTGTCCCAGCTTGACTGAGAGGCAGGTGCCATTCGCCCCCTTCCTCCTCTCTGGGGCTCAGGTTCACTGAGTCCTACATACTGTAGGCTCTTGCTCCCTCCTTGACAGTTGTAGAAGCCCCTCTCTGATTATTTTCTCTCGCAAGAGAGAGCTCCAAGTCCCTCTTCGCAGGCCTTACTTTACTCTAGAATAACCCTAAGGCCACAGGAAGGCAGTGACCAGGGTGGTGGGTAGGCACTTTTATCCGACTCACATGCTCCCTCCAGCAGGGCCACGCCTCATACAGGGGTGCAATGGGCCCTCTAACCTCTCCCCAAAGAACCTTGCATGGCTGAGACAGGAGGTATAACTGGCAAGAAGCCCTGGAGAAGGCCTCACCTTGGGGAAGAACACAGAGACTTCTGGTTGGGGAGGCGGGGGTGCTCAGGCTGCTTCCCACTGGCCCCAGGAGGCTGGGACGCTTACCCGCCTGGCAGCATCCGGAAGGTCTGGCTCAGCAGGCACCATGTGTAACATCTTCTCCAGGAGCTTCAGCCTGGCATGAGTTCAAAACGCTGCTGAGAGAAGCACACAAAACTCCTTTGAAGAATAAATCTTGCCTCATGCAAAGCTGGAGTTGGGGTTGGGAAAGACACAGGAAGTTCAGTGCATGCAAGGGGGGATCTGGGAGTAGACGGCTTGGGTCTTCCTGCTGGCCCTGGTAGTCTAATCTGGGGCACTGAGTGTCACTCCCTAAAGTTAGGGACAGACCTCGGCTCTCATAAGGAAACAAGGCTTCTTCGGTGAGGAGTAAAGGAGATGGCACCAGGGCAGTGTGCAGCCTGTCTAACCTGTTTACGGACACTGCAAAGGTTTTAGCATGTGGTGGCCCTGAGAAAAGCAGCAGTTGCTAACAGCAGTCTTAACAGGTAGCAGCTTCAAGCAAGAGTGCATCCATCCTGGGGTGGGGGCTCAGAGGGAGGTCAGGGGCCGCTGAAACCGGCTTCATCAGCGACACTACTGCCCCAGGGCTGTCCTCCACTTGGTGCCTATTCACCTACTTTGCATTTATAACCAGTATGTGGCACAGCAGGTAACAGAAGTGTCACATCCACTCCCTGTTTCATCCCACGACAATGCCTGCTTACACCTGTTTAACAGATGAGGAGCCCAAGGCTCTGGGCCAGGCAGTAGTTTTTCTGAGCTAGATTGCTCTAATGGGCTGCTTGCTGGGTTTGGGGTACAGTGCGACCTGCCTGTGACCTTCTAGATAACCACAAGCTAGATCTTTGTCCAGATTTTGGCTGGTTCTATCTAACCTCATAGCTTGGCTGTGAACCCTCCTGCATTTGTTCAAGTCTCCCCACTGCCACTTCATTCAGCCACTCAACAAACATGTCCGATCACTTCCCTTCTGGCTGTGTATGGAGATCTGTGGACATGGAGGTAAACCAGGTGTGATCTGTGCCCTGGAGAGGCTATAATGTCAGCCTTACAGAGTGGTGACCTTGGCAGAGAATGGAGGACAATTTGCAAATAGGAATTTGGTGGTAAAGTGCTATGGAAGTCCAGGGCAGGGGAGTAAGTTCCTGATGCTTTGAGCATATAGTTCCCCCTGCCTTGGCCTGCGCTCTGGCGTGGAGACAGCTTTGCCATTCTGAAAGTGGGAGAAGACAGTCTGTCTTATAGGAGACCTGGGCCATGGACTCTATCTTGAAAGTGGTATTGACCTCACAGTGCTTAGCACCACCTTGCCTTTGGAAGGCGCAGCACTAACCAGGAAGGACTCGGGAGGTACCTGAGGAACCTGAGTGGGACGAACTCCTGATGGACCAGCCCCAGCGCCCCACCCTACCACGCCTTGGTCTGACTTGTATCAAGCATTCAAACCTGAGTTTTAGACTGTATATGACTATTACACCAACCTTGCCTTTAAAATTCGGAACTGTGGGGCCATACCTTTCTGCTCTGGCTCAGTAGAAACTTTTTTCCTGGTGGGAATGCCACCTTTCACTTTTCATTTTAGTTTTCTCGGATTTTTCACTGATCCAGTTCCAACATCTTTTAGCTAGAACATTTTTGTAAACCCACCTGGAAAAGCCCTCTTCCTGTACTTACTGGATTGATCAGATACCACATAAAGCACGCACAGAGCCCTGTCCCTGAGAGATGCCCACCGTGGAACTGCATCCTTTGACTACCATGCACTGTCCCATCTTCCCCACATCTCAGACTTCACCCCAGCGCTGGGTGAGGGGTATTTGAGGTCTGACCCTCTAAGTGCAGGTTTCTGAGTATCAGGACCTTTTTTTTATTTTTCTGTGCTCTCGTTAATTTGAAAAACTGCGTTCACAAAGATCACTGAGCAGCCACACTCCACCATGTCTCAGGCTGGGGGCCAGAGGGACAAACATGAACTGGGGATGGCTGCTCCCCTGGAGGTGATCAGAGTCCTCTGAGGATCCTTAAAGGGGACAGTGCTAATCATCCTACCATAGTGTGTACTAGGATAGGGGTCAGCACAAGCTAAGGGGTGACCAAGAAATCTATGCCCACGCCTGGGTGGGCAGTGGGGATTCTCCTCTGGGTAGGGTGGTAAAGAAACTGACACCTGGGATGAACCTTCGGGGATGCACAGAAACTGGCCAGGTGAGGGGAGGAAGAGCCGTAAAGGCAGCAGTGTGAAGGCACAGGTGCTGTGGTTGTAGGTGTCTGTGTGGGAACGTGGCGGTAGAGGTGCAGCAGAAAGGGCCTGAAAAGAGCTCCGGCTGGCCAGTCCAGATCACAAAGGAGCCCTGTACATCGAGCTAAGGAGCAGGAGTTTATCCCCAAAGCCCCAGGGCCCCATTGAAAGGGGTTTTAAGCAGGGGAGCACCATGAGCAGATTTGCACGTTAGGCGGATCACCCCGCAGCCTTGAGGAAGATGGATTGGCAGGGCCAAAGCTGGAGGCAGAGAGATCAGTCAGGATTTCCTGGGATTTTCTCCATGGTTTTATAAATCCGAGGCCCTCTGGGGTGGGCCCGGCAGATACACAGCTTAGAGGGAAAAGAAAGGCTCTTAGAAGCTTCTCAGATGTCACCCTGCTTCCATTGACTCTACCTCCATTTGCTGATTCCCGGGCCCCAGCCACCCTGCATTCCCATGTCTCTGCCTCTCTGGAGCCCGGGAACCTGGACACGCTCAGCGCCTGCTCGGGAAAGGTCATGCTGGTCCGGGATGCTCTGAGGGCCTAGAATGGCAGCCCCAGGGCCCAAACATTGTCATTCTTATGCCACTGTCCGTCTGTCCCCATCGGCACACAGAGCAACCATTGAATGGCTGCTTGGGCCTGGCATGGGTCCCAGGCCACATTAGTTACGGGCAGCGGCTTAGTCACGCTTCTGGGGCCCTTTCTTCTAGGACAAGCCCGGCCTTTGTGTCGAGGGCCTTCTTCACACGGCAGCCCGGCTCGGGGCAGCTGCAGAGCCCTCTGCCAACCCTAACAGCACACTTCAGAGGCGCCGCCAGTGGGAATCAGAGCCCAACTCAAGCCCTGCTTCCTGAGGAGCTAGGAAGCACGGGGGTGGGGATGCTGCTCAGAAAGCTTTCCGTCTTCTCTACACCAGGTGCCCCAGCCTGGGCGCTACCCTTGTCCTGCCCTTTGGCTCTGGCAGGAAGGTACTGAAGCCTACTCAGTCTCTTGGGCTACTTCTTTGTGAGAGCCAGCTACCAACCTCTGCAAAATTGCCTTCCAGGACAAAGCTTGCAGTCCCAGTGCACACCTTGCAGTCAACTTACTGCATGCATGTATCCAACACCTGCTGTATGCACCACCTAGCCTCAGTGCATTTATACCTGCTGGTGTCTCATTACAGACCGGCTTTTTCATGAGGTTGGGGTCTGAATAGAGAGTGTTCAACACCTTGGTTCTTGCATTTCTCAACTGTGTGACTGGGAAAATTACTTTGTCTCCCTTTGCTAATTTTCACACCTGCAAATTGGTAATATTACAGTATCTGCTGCATTGCATTGGTTAAATGCAATAATGTGTAACGTGTTTAGCTGAGGGCCTAGGACTCAGTAAAGGACTTAGTAAGAAGCTGCCCTGGCTTTTCTGATGCTTGTTGCTGTTGCTATTATCACAGGACTTTCAGCACTACTCAAGAGCAGTGCTTTATGTCCATTTTATAGATGAGGAAGCTGAGACCCAGAGGGGGAAGCAATTTGTCACAAAGCTGGCCAGAAGCACAGCTGGGATCTGAACCCAGTCCTGTGCCAGGGCTCCTGTAACACAGCAGCCCCTTCGATGAATCAGTCATACAGCAATGGAGGGAGGGAGCTGACTCTTCAACTACATCTGAGTACTTCTTCTCCATTTTTCCAGGTTTCCAAGCCGGAAGATGAGAATCAGCAGAAGTTAGGGATGGGAAAGCTCATGACCCCTGAGCAGAGGCTGCTGCTGCAGGGCCTCGAGGCTGCTGGCGAGAAGTGATGGTGCCCTCTGCACACCTGCAGGACATGGTGCAGTGACAGTAGCTAAGGGAGCCCAGGCAGGTGCCAGGAGCCAGGATGCGAGGATGACACCCCTGGAGGCCCTGGCCTCCCGCCTTCCCGGGTGCTAGGAGCCCTCCCCAGGCTCCAGCCGGGAGCCCTGCTGCCCAGGGGCATGGCCAAACCTTTCTTCCGACTCCAGAAGTTTCTCCGCAGAACGCAGTTCCTGCTCCTCTTCCTCACGGCTGCGTATTTGATGACCGGCACCTTGCTGCTACTGCAGCGGGCCCGAATGGCCCTCCCCCAGGGCCCCCGGGCATCTGGCACCCTGCAGGCCTTGCCGGTGGCCACTGTGGCACTGGGCATGGGCCTGCTGGACAGCAAAGGCCTCCAGGACTCCCGAGTCAACTCAGACCTCTTGCTCAACGTGGACATGTTGCAGAACCCTCTGGCCCGGCTCCCGCCTGGACTCCGCTGGCCCCGGAGGAACCGCAGCTCAGTGCGGCGTCGCTGGTTCCACCACTTTGTGAATGACCCACATGGGCACCCCACCCTGGGCCCCGAGGCCCCCAGGCCAGCCACCCGCAGCCGAGGTAGGTGCTCAGTGCTGTCTTTGGACACAGGATCCCCACCCAAGTTCAGGGGTTGGGGCCCCCTTTGTCTGGCTGTGTGGCAGCTGAAGAAATACGTCCTGCAGGTTGATGGCCTTGACAAATTGTACCTTCTGCTCTGTGGGGCCTGGGATGTAAACTGCGGTGCGGTGCGTTTCGCTCACTTCCTGTCTAGAATTCCAGAAGATGAGATGTGTGAGTCGGTCACCTAGAGCTACAGCTTTGGGTTTAGACAGACCTGGTTTTGAATACCGGTTTAGCCACAACTCTGCTAGGTGACCTTGGGCATCTCACTTGATTTCCCCAGGTTGCTGTGAAATGCAGATGGAGACCCATCCCCTAAGGTTGTTTTGAGGACTAACTGTGATAGTATACAGCAGTGATTACCTCCAGTGACTTAAAGTGGTGATAGAAAGGATTCCAGTAAAAGGCAGAGAGATTGTGGTTAGATGTAAACAGGACTGATTCTCATCTGCTATTCAACATCCAGTCTTATCCCGCAGCTAGAAACACTTCCACATCTATTTCTAGTTCTTGTTTTAGCCTCTGTGGTGTCTTCTGTACTCTGACTGCCTCCCCTTGACCTAGGAAGGAAAAGGTTCCCACCAGGGACCACAGGGTACCCCGTTCAGTGCTAAATAGTAGCATTTCCTGAAGGTTCCTGCCCTCCATGCATTGTTAAATATTTTGAATATACCTTGAGATTTAGGGAGGAATTTGCTGTCCCTGCAGAATATGAAAAAACTTGTCTGGGGAAGGCCCTGCTGTGACCTGGCTGGAGGTCTGCAGGGAAAGCAGGGAAAGTCAGGGTGCTGGCCTAGTAGCCCTCCGGGGTCTTGGGCCTGCAGGCGGGTCTCACTGGCGGAGAGTGGCCCAGAACACAGCCCTAGGGTAGCCACTGGAGCTGCAGACCAAGCAAGTGTCTCTTTGCGGCCTGGGCAGCCCGCCACGCTCCTGAAAGGGGATCCTGCAAACCGCAGGAGCTGAGGAGGCTCCATCAATCACACAGCATTTCATTATACCTTGGACAACATCCATAATGGAATAAAATGTCAGTAAGTTTACTAGGGGAAAAATAGTAACTTCTCCATAGCCAGTTTGTTTTTTATTGATAGTAATTTCCAAAGACATTCCAATATCTCCAAAGCCATCGTTAATAGCCTCACGGCTTGTCCATTTTGATGTGCAAATGAACAGATGTGAAGTCACAGACAATAATGCATTGCCTCCATTTCAGCCGAAAGCAATAAATCCGCCTCAGATGTGTCCCGGTGTATCCCTCCAAAGTTCCGTCTTCTCTGTGTATTCTTGCCTCTGTCAGGAAGTTAGGAAAGCCGTTTGTTATGTTTCGGGATAACAGCGCTCACTTGCTACTCGCAAACCAGAGCGACCATCTGCGTTTCAGGCTCCGGCCCCACAGGAAAAGGCACCAGGCGGGGGCTTCCTCTCCACCCTGGCCAGGCACACAACTGACCAGTCAGTAAGTCCTGCCCGAGGCTTGTATTCACAAGAATCAAGCCTGCCTGCTTGAAACCACTTTTTCTCTCCCACATTAATGTGCTAATTATTCAACTAATGTTTACCAATTCCTTGTCACACTAGGTCTCTGGTTAGAATGTAGGATCAGAATAATAATAGTTGTTTAGTAGAGATGTACATCTGTTATCTCATTTAATTTCCTCTTCACACAGCCTTCTGGCATAAGTGGTGTTCTCACTATTTTAATGTTTCAGGAAAATAAAAGTAATTGGGCTATTTTCATTATTAATAATGCTCCATGAATAGTAAAAAATGATTGCTACTGAGCACTTCCTATACCAAAACTGGAGTTAGATGCTTGATATATGTTATCTTATGGAATTCTCACAACCAACCCGTCGCTTGACACCATGTTCCTATTTCACAGATGGGGAAACTGAGACTCAGAGATGGCAAGCTGCACACCCCAGGTTACACAGGTAGCTAGCGATGGAGATACGGTTTAAACTCAAGTCAGTCTTTTCCCAAAAGCTGTTTCCATTCAGTAGCCCAGAAATATGTCCATGCCTGCCTCAGACTTGGACAGTTTTGAACCCAAGCACTTTTAGAACCTTGTGGTTAAATTTCCCAATTACAGTGTTTGGGGTGTTTAATTGACAGCAGAGCTGAACCTTCTTCTTTGCTGAGCAACACATCAGGAATTTCTCCAATAGTAGTTTTCGTCTATTTACTAAACAGACAGAGGAGAAAAATACAGCCCACGCCCTGGGTGGGGTTTCTGCAGCAGTACATGCTGTGTGCTGTAGTCCTGAAGCTTATAGGAGAGAGCAGCTCGCAGGGCCCAGGGGCAGGGAGGCCGTCCCAGGGAAGGGGAATCTCGGAGCTGCGGTCAGTCCGCTGGGCACCGCCATCGATGCTGGTAAGGGTCTCTGTGTGAAGGTGAGCCTAGAAGGCTCAGAGCTTGGGAAGGGGCCAGACCTCTGACAAATATGAAGGAAAGCGGATGCTTACTCATTCCTCAGCCCCCTTGTCCTCTGATCTGAGGGCCTTTGGGTCCTCTGGACCCTGCAGCCATTGTTATCCTCCTTGGCTGTGCCTCTCTTACCTCAGAGCCCTGGGAAGGGCACTCAGGATGTCAGCAGGTCCATCTCCTCCCTGTGCTTGGCTCTCTGTGCCCACCCTTGTACCCACAGGGCATCTCAGTGTGGTTCTTAGGAGCTGTGACCCGCTGCTCAGTTAGGTGTCGACATTTACACTGTGCATAACCGTCATCACTCACCGAGGGGTCACCAGCTAGGGCGAAGGCAGGCACAAACCCTGCCCTCTGAGAGGCTCCAGTCGTGCTGCCGAGACAAGGCGCATGAATTTAGAAGGTTTTCAATAGCAAAAGTCAATGGAAGGGATGTGGCTGATAGATGAGTTATTCAGACAAAACATACAAGAATCCAAAGAAAAGAGAGGCTGGAGTAGAGTCAGGGTCTCAGCCTTCAGGGCAGGTAGGAAGCACAGAGTAAACTTGAAAGAGGAAAGGGATGGGTCCAAAGATGGCACAGGAGAAACGAGCCTGAGTAAGGGGAGGTTTAGGTGTTGACTTTTGTGGAGGAAACTGAGGCAGAGATGGTTGAAGTGACAGCAAGATCCAAAGGGGATGCAGTGTGGCAGTGCTCACAGATATGAAGCCTACTGCCTGCTGTGTGCCCCAGGAGTGAAAGGACAGTGAACCTGCTCCCCCACGCCCCTCAGCATGTGGCCCTGGGCCTCCACTGTGGCAGGAGTAAAGATGATCCTTCCCTGCCCTCAAAGAGCTTGGGGAGCATTAGGCCATCAGGACTTTCCTCCTCATCAAAATGCCATGCGGGAGTGACAGGCTGCCCAGAAGCCTGGGGTGTACCTTCCAAAGACAACTTAATTTCTCTGGAGGCATGCACACCACAGGTGACATTTCAGAGGCACCAATAACTGAATGCAGAAGTTCTTGGGGAGATGTGTGACATCTTTATCACAGATGCCCAATCCAGATCTGCGCACAGCTCTTGTGGGTATGCATTCACAGCTTGGGCACCGTGTGGTGGTGTGTTTGCAAATTCCCAAGGCACCGTTCCCTCACAATACTGATGCACGTGTGACATTTACCTGCCTGGTGCTGCGTTTGTGTTGTGCTCCATTCTCTGAGTTTTCTGTACATCTCCGGGCAACACTTCCTTCCCTGGGGTCCAGGGCAGGGCTGATCGACTTCCACTGGCCCATCCCTGGTTAGATCAACATCACCACTGCCTTCTGTCATCCCCAGTGTCACTGGTGAGAGACAGGGATGCACCAAGGAGACTGCAGAGGGCTCTGTGGTCTCTTGGCCCCCCCAATTCCCATGCAGGCCCCTGCCTTATGCTCTAATACACTCTGCTTACATACTCCAGCCTCAGTCGTCAGGTGACTTCATACACACAGCTCCCCTCTTTTGAAAGCTCTTCTTTACATCAGCCACCACCAGCTTTTCCCTGATCACAGACTATCAGTCTTCCCCTTGGCCCCCATGGAGAACTTTCTCTTGGGACCTGTGGAGAGGCACAGGGACCCCTCCAAGCCTGGGAGCAGGAGATGATGAGGGCCATGGAGGTCATTAAACCATCCAATTATTACAAGTTTAAAAAAGCTCTTCTCTAATATTTAAGGAGATGGAAATGCTAAGTGCCCTGATTTGATCACTGCACACCGTACACCCTGTAATGCACACGATGAAATAATAACAGTGAGCTTAAACACCTCCATGCAGACTCGGGCACTTGGGGAACGGTGGAGGAAAGCAGCAGCCAGGCTGCCTCCCGCTCCTGACAAGACTGAATGAGGGCGACAGGGGGCCGTGGACTGAGAGAAGGGGCACAAAATCGGCAAGACAGCCAAGTCCCCGTGCCTGCTTGACTCCTGCTTGACTCCTGCACCGTGTGTGTCCCCGAGCGGTGGCCAGGCCAGGAGGGCTGGAGAGTCCCTGGCTTTCCCTGAGGGTGAAGCTTGTCCCAGTCCCCTGACTGCCGCTTGCCTCATTGCAGGAACCTACATGGGGTGCTTCAGTGATGAAGGCCAGGAGAGGACGCTGAAGGGCGTGGTGTTCTATGACCTGAGGAAGATGACGGTTGCCCACTGCCAGGACGCGTGTGCTGAGCGGTGAGTGCTGGGCCCCTGCTGCTGACTGCATGGGAAACGAAGTGGGACCCAGTCCCCAGCCTTCGGATGCCTTACCTTCAGTCAGCTGTCCGCCGCAGTGTCCTGGTGTAATGAGACGTGATCGATCTGCCCTCAGGGGCCTGGAGGAAGCTCACTGACAAATGACATGGGCTCTGGGTCATTGTCAAGAGACCAACTTCTGATCCAGCTGTTCCAAGGATCTGCTCTTTGACTTCGGTTCTTTTCCTTGTCCGAGCCTCAGTTTTCTCTTTGTTTAAAATGAACTAAAGGCTTTTAATGGAGATTTTTTAGGAGGCCCTTTTCACCCCTGGCAAGATGAGTATTCCTATCTTGCATTTGTAATAAGGTTTGGGTTTTCTGATGCTTCCAGTTCACCCAGTAGTCACCAGACACTTGTCAGGTGCCAGGGAACGGGCCTTACCATTGAGATGGCCACAGTGCCCGTTGCATGCACATCCACCCGGGTGCGGGAGGCAGGCAGAACAGCGCAAGCAGGCTGCTCTTCATCTGTTTCATCTCCACGGATTTC
>PVJX010036519.1:0-17539 GCA_004027295.1 Dolichotis patagonum
TCTGCCACTGTTCCTGAAATCCTCATATTCTTTTTCTCTCTCTCTAGAATGTCCTTCAGTATTTTTTGTATTGTTGGATTGGTGGTCACAAATTCTCCAAGTTCCTCTTTGTCATGGAAGCATCTTGCTTCTCCATTAATTTCTAGAGAGAGTTTTGCAGGATACATCAATCTGGGCTGGAGGTTGTTTTCTTTCAGGGCTTGAATTACTTCACTCCAAGCTCTTCTTGACCTGATGGTCTGTGTTGATAAGTCTGCCATGATTTTGATGGGTTTTACCTTATAGGTGTTCTGTTTCTTTTTTCTGATGGCTTTTAATATTCTGTTCTTATATTGAATTTCTGAGATCTTGATTATTATGTGTCTGGGTGTAGCTCTGTTTTGGTTGTAGGTGGCTGGAGTTCTGTATGCTTCATACATCTGCATATCATTTCCTATTTCTATGTCTGGGAAGTTTTCCTTAATAATTTCTTTGAATAGCCTTTGTAATTCCTTTGTTTTGATTCCTGCTTCTTCATTCACCTGCTTCATTCTTATGTTATAGATCCTCTTGTCATCCTCTAGCCTTCCTATGTTACTGCCTGCTGCCTTGTTATTTTTAAGAGATCTTCCCTTTCATGGTCACACATTGCAAGCCTGTCTTCAAGTTTTGATAGTCTATCTTTAGTTTCTTTCAAGCAGCTTTGCCAGCTTTCAATAGAGTTTTTAGTTTCCTGGTAATCTCTTTGAATCTGCTTCATGAATCTAGGTTTTTTTTGTATTTTTCATTAAATTTTTGTCTCCTTTTGTGTTCTTCCATCTGTTTCTTTTTGAGAGGTGCTTAGCCTTTCTTTTATTAATCTACTTATCTCTTGTTTAATTTGAATTAATATTTTAGTTTTGGTCTCACTTACAAGGTCCTGAAGATATCTCTTTATGTCCGCTGACACTGTGTTTTATGTTGCATGTTTGCTGCTCTCATTCTCTTTTGTATTTACCTCTCCTGCATCAATATTCTCATGGTTGGGGGCTGGGGGCTTTTTCTTATTTCTCTCTCTTGTCATGTTTTTGGTTCTTTCCATGCAAGTGTATATTGTAATTCCCAGCCCCTTTTCTTGTTGGTTAGGGGTCTTCTGGAGCATGCAGGCTAGGGGTGTCTGCCCTCTCCAGTCTGCTGTCAGAGACTGAAGTGCAAGCAAGGGCTGTGTATGCTGGCTCCTTCCCTCTGGGCCAGTATACCTTCATGGGCCTTCACTGTGTCAGTGAGCTCCCCGCTTAGGGAATTGACTTGTGATGACCAACTGGATCCTGGCCAGTGGTGTGGCCCAGTCCAAGCAGATCCCACTCATCCACTCTGCGAGGGGAGCAACTAACTTGAAGCCACTTCCTTACTGAGTTAGGGCTGTCCTGCTGGACTCCAACATGTTGTCCAGTTGGTTGCCCCTTCCCTTGGGAGGGTCTTATTCCCATCACTCACCGCTGGTTGATGCCTGTTGCTGAGAACTGCTGGGCTCCCTGACCTCCAACTTCAGCTTGGCTGTGGTGCAAATTCACAGTACCTCTGGGTGGGTCACGTGCAGGGCCCGTTCTGGGTGAGGTACACAGGGCGGTTCAGCTCCATGCTCAGGGTCGTTCAAGCCAGTGGCATCAGCGTGGGTTTGGATGCTCAGGTTGATGTCGCGCACAAATTCAGGCAGCTCAGCGAGAGTGCTGTTGTTGCCAATCTTAGCTTCTCTAATGGTAGCCCCTGGACTTCATATTTGAGCAGCTCCTTTCCCTTCAGTTTCTTCCTGGGTTGAGAGAATCCATCTCCCTCTGTTTGGGTCTCTCCAGAGTGTTCTATTCTGGCATCTGAGCTGCCAGTCTCAGAGAGGCTCTGTATCCTGCTACCTACCGGTCTGCCATCTTTTCACTAATCTCCCCAAATTTTCAATTAACAGTTATATATAAGTGAAATATCTTTTGACTTTTAAAAATGCCTCCTGTAAAAAAAACCAAAACAACTCTACAGCCACTGACAAGTTGGAAAACACAATCATATAATTGATTTTTAAGGTTTTAATGACATTATCCTCTGATTCCTTAATGCCAACCCTTGTGAAACACAGTAAGATTGTCTCCATTCTGTCTAATTTTCTCTTTCTTTTGTGTACAATATTTTTGGGGAAGCTATCAGCCACATGTGTTGATTAATGAATGTCCATCACAAATGTTATATTCAAATAATCCATGTTTGTACCCATGGCCCTGTGAATATCCATACTCTGTTGTTTAGTGACAATGAGACATGATTGAAGAGCTGTGCTAAGACTACTGACAGTGTTGCTTTCCATTTTGCTTTATTTCATTTTGTTGCTTTCCTGAAGAGTTAGTGCTGATGATTAAGGAAAAGAACATACACTAGCCCTTCATTCAAGCAAGCAAGTCCAGTTTAAGATGTGTAGTCTGACATAAGATGCTTATAAGTGTATTAATTTATCTAAATTCTTTGAGAGGAAAATAAAAGGACTATTCTGCTCTGGTTGGAAAGATTTATGTCTGGAAGGTTTATGTCAGCCCTCTGTGGGCTGAACACAGATAGTGTTTGGAATCGACTCTAAGCCTCACCTCCAAGATGAAAAACCAGCTTTATGATAATATCTTTGACAATTGGTGAGACTATCTTATGTTACATGAGACAAAAGTCCCTGACTCAAATTTTTTGTAAGTTAATCTCTCCACTAAAGCTGTCATGGATATTGTTTCCATGTTTTCTACCAATCTGTGATCTTTGAAGCACATCCAATGCTATACTGTTGAGATGTGATGTTACTTTGCTTTCTTGTGCTCCTCTGTGTGTCACTTTTTTTTTTTTTTTTTTTTTGCCTGTAGCATGTCAGGTACCTATAAAAACTTTGCAGGCTGTCTTTTGTAGTGAAATACCTTCTGCATCCAATTGGTCCTAGGATGTTGGCTGGATCTGCTGTGTTGGATTCACCTCCAGGTGAGTGTCTTACTGTGTGGATTCTTCAGTATCTGCGTGTCTCATATCTAGACTTCAAGTTTTATGAAATTGCACTGATAACTAAGGTGTGGGAACTTTATCTGGGACACGGGTCAATGGTAGTTCTGGGGATCCTTTAAGCAGTGCTAGATATGAGGTTCTCATTATTTTAATTTGTTGGATTGCTGATTACAAGATAAGATTCCTCATAGTTCACCGGGCTTCACAGTAACCATCGCTGTAATTGTGGATCCAGTATTGACAGATTCAGTGTCCAAAGATTTGACTGCAGTCTTCAGTACTCGGGAACTAATTTGCTCAGGAAATCACCCCAGTTACTTTCTGAGGACCCAAGTGGACATTCCTACTCTGCGCACACCAGGGTCTGCTTCCCAGTACCCAATGGGATTAGCTTTGAAAACTCACAGGACAACTGTTACTTCCAGCCACAGCTGGTAGGAGCTGAATCTCATATTGCTCCTGTGGGCTCTGTAGGACCCAGCTACTCAGGAAACCCACAGGAATAACTGTCAGGGACAGAATATGTGATGAGCTTTAGCACACTAAATCTAAGGCTACATGGCTGCTTCACGACTGAAGGTGACTTAGAAATCATGCATGGCTGTGTCTAGTGAGGGGGAAGAATTTGGGAGCTTCATGTTATTTCCAAAGCATTTAAAATTTGGGTAGGACACACCCATTGTTTACTCTGGGCCTTTTAAGCCCAAGTGACCTAGGGTGGACCAGTCAGGTAGTTAACAGTACACCGGGAAGTGGGCAGAGTGCTCTTGGTGATGGGCAGAGTGAGGTCAACGAACCTGCTGGGTTCAGCTGCCTGGCTGCTTCTTAATCCCTAGAGTTCAGGGGTTAAGGTTAGGTTTCACTACGTGTGAGATACACTGGCTTCTTCAGCAGAGAAGCTTCAGGTGTTCAGGCGTGAGCAGACACTGCCATGGACTCTCACCAAGGCTTTCGTTACTGAATCAATTCCTTCTTAGCTCGGAGTTGGTATTAAGAGGAAAAATACAGAAGCCACGTGCAAGAACACCATGTATGTCTGTATTCTGGAACAACTCTGTCACATCCCCACTTCATGTGGTAGTTGCGTTTGTAATTATATGACTTAAGTTACTTGGGACCTTTTTTCTGCGCATACCAGGCCTTACAGTTAATTATACTGATGATGTGACCCAAAGCCTCATAGTTGGATGTGCCATAGCAACCTTACATCCACCAAATTCTCTTTCTTGGAAAGAGGGGACAAAAATGATAGCAAATAAAAAGCTGCAAATTAAAGAATTATGAATATTGATCAATTGAGTGTTAGAATTATGAGTAATGATCCAGTGTATATTAATGAACATAACAGCTGTACACAATCATAGGTCATGCTGAGTCAAAACTGAGATTAAAAGATTCCATCTAAGGTGAAAGTTGAAAATTTTTCCTCCTCGTAATTGTGAAGGCTTAGTGAAGTTATAGCATAACCTCACAGTCCTAAATATTGAACTGTAGAAGATAGGAACAAAATGATGTTCCCATTTTATATTTCCAACCAAAGCTGACCTATGTTCAGTTGTAGCTATGAAGTAGGTATGCTAACATTGTCAGTGTCTCCCACCTGGCAGGGTACTATAACACGTTTGGTACACTGCCTGCTTTGCTGTTCAGGAGTCTTGATGATGCTTGATGATCGCAGACCTATGGCGACAGTGTCTGCTGATGTTTATTAGATGAAATGTTGAAGAAATGAAGGGAGGATATAAAGAAGGAGAGAAGGCAAAAAGAGGTAAAAATGAAAAGCATTTGACACTTTCTAAATAAGTAAAGCAGGGACAACTTTAAAAGGGACACCTATGTTCCTGAATCCTCTGTACATTTCATTGCATTGAAATGTACTGGAGATGTATATAGTTTTGCCTTGAGAAAAGACTATCTGTGAAGCATGGAAATTATGTCAGAACAAGAATATGTGAGTCAAACTTCATATTCAAATTCCATTTTCCCCTTAACTAAACATTTCTAATGTTGCCTGAAGATGACAATGCATTTCAATGCAGTGGTTCAGTTATGGCATAGAAACTTTGTCCACTGGCACTTCTTAGAAATGCTATGTAAAGTTAACCACCAGTTTTACTTATGGAATCAAGTCTGATGACACTTAAAGCACCTGATAGTCTGTGATGTGATTGTTTTTACAGTTCAGCAAGAATCACCTGAAGATACTGTCCATGCACAAGACATGAATCACCCAGCTTGGGAGGTGAACATGTGCTTTTAGCCCAGGCTGTGCTGGGCCAGTTCTCACATCCCATGTGCCACCTTCTGAGAAAACGTGAGCAGAGAGTGTGACGTTACAGATCACTGTCTGATATTCGGCTCTGAGAACACGGATGCCAGCAAGCAACTGTACTTTTTTGCAAATGCAGAAAACTATTTTTTCTTGTTTACTGTCATAGGAGCACAGGGATTTCACTGAGTACTTGGATGAAGTACGTTGAAATCCCCGTCATGCATGTCCAGTTACTGAGCTCCTGGGGTCATTTCTTTCTAAACACGAGAACTGTTTTACAACATGGCAGCCCCTAAATGACTGAATTTTAGCAAATGTTTGCATAGACCTTTGAATAAAATATTCTAAAGTCAACAGAATAAGAAAGTAATAAAATTCAAAAATTCTATCTTTGCAAAAACATGACGTAAAATAAATAATGACTCCAAATTTGTCACACTAGTGTTCATTTTTCAGTGAAATTTTATTGTAGAAACCCTTTTGTCACCACCATAAAATCCATATTGCGTATTTGTTGAAAGACACGAGATAGTATTCAACACAAATATTTTTATTAAGTCGGTCATTTCTATGCCTCTTTTACTCTAGCATACATTTTCTGTCCTCTACTCACGCATGCCTAGAATAACAGAGGGATTAACATTTGATAGCTCTGGTTTCCAAGGTACTTGATCTTTAGACTCTGCTCACTTTAAAACCTTTTTGCTTAGTTTATTTGTATGGACAGATAGTAAATGTTAATTATCAGATTTCATAAAACGGTCTCCAAATTTGCATTATTGGGGAAAACAAGTGTCTTACTTCACCGCGTTTGAAGACACTGGTCTCAGGGGAAGCACACTGCCTCTTCTAGATGCAGCTCAGCTCCTTTGGTCATCTTTGGTGCAACTTAATATATATATATATATATATATATATATATATATATATATATAATCTATGTCATTCTCAGTCAAATATTTCAGTAGTGAAATCAATTCAAAATCATCTATGAAAAACAATATTATCTGTTGAGAATTTTTTGTTTAAAAAAGTTTAAACAAAGGCAGGACCACATGTCAGAATCTGAAAGTGAATCCTAAGTCTCAGTTCCTCTGGACTGACCTCAGTAATTATTACACAAAGGAAGCTTTCTGGAGTATACAGTGTGCTATTTCTGTTTCCTAGGAGTTCAAAGACCCTTTTTGCTTCAACTGTATATGATATCAATTGCTTCCATTATTAACTGTAATGTAAATTAGAAGCTTATTGTTAGTAGGCAAATAGTATAAATTCCCTTTTTACAAATATATACATTGTATTAAGGTTTTAAGTAAATACTGCAAAACCATTACTTTCTTAAGGAAATACTTTCTTTCCCTTGACAATGTACTTACTTGGACTCTTTAGGGATTCATGTTCCTCAATGGAATTCTTGTGTTACCATGACAACAGAAAAAATGGAATGAAAAATAGTTTTCTGTGTTTCCAATAAATACAGTTGCTTGTTCTCATTGCTTGTAGACCTTGGTAATAATGCTGTTATTCTGTAGAATGAACCCATTATAACTATTTGACTTCCTGGTCTTACCTATTCATTTCTTGTACTGGTTTTTGTTTTCATTCCACTTATCAGTTTCTCACCATTTCAAATATTTTCTCATTGTGTTCTTCAGAAATATTCAGAAATATTCTGCTATATGGGGTAAGAAGGAATTATCATGCCCTATATACAAAATGTATAATATATCTAATGTACATAAGTTAATACATTTTATTTACTTTTTATATTTTTATTATATTAAAAATGGACCACAACATAAACATAAAAACATTGAGGTATTTGGTTTTGTTTTTTTGAAACAAATGTGTTGATATCTTTTTTGATGGAATTGGTTGTAATTCTTGGTGAGTTCTGGAAAGATGGAAATATTTTATCAACTTTTGCTCTTCCTGGATTTCATCCATGAACATAGTTTTTCACAAACGTACAAATTGAAAACAGCAAAGATACAAATGTGAGGCTGTGAAGCACAGAATATTATCTCTAGGGAGAGAGATTTTCTAAGTCTAGTAAACAGAAAATGGTCAAGGTTTTCTTTTTTTCTCTTTTTAAAATTTTATCTAATTGTTTTTGTGGGGTTTTTTTTTCTTCATAGGATTTATTTAGCATGCACTAGACTCAAAACAGAATGAAATATATAATGTTTTTTTCTTTTTAATACTAGGAATGGAACTCAGGACCTTATGCTTGGCAGGCAGGTGCTGTGCCACTGAGCTATAAACCTGGCCAAAATATACAAACTTATTAAGTATTTTCCTTTTGCTTAGACATCAGCTGATCATGACAAACACCCTCCCTTATGATTCTGACACTGTCCTATTGTCATATGAAACTTTGAAACTATTGGAATTAATATTTGGATGAGGGGTTGTCTGTATCATGTTCTTCAAAACATTTTTGGCACTGAAGATGACTCTAGTCCTTTCTTACAGTCTAGGATTTCTGTCTTCCAGGTTCTTGCAGGAAAGCATGAACACAAGCTCTTCACTGTCTACACTTCATCTCTTTGGGAATCAAACATAGTCCTGCAGTACTGTCCTCAAATAATTCAGCTGTTATTTTTAACGTATGATTTCTAAATTAAGCTTTGTATATTTGTTTATTTATATGTTGAAAGTAAGAGAGTTTAATTAGGTGAGTTGGCTGGACTATATGCCTCACTGCTATTTAGCCTAGGAAACATCATTTAACTCTGAAGTCCATAGAAAATGTCTCATAAGAGAAGTCCATGGGTGGGGGCGGGGGAAACTAAAACAAAACGTGTAGCCAGGCATGGTGGCGCATGCCTGTAATTTCAGCACTCCAGAGGCTGAAGCAGGAAGTTCGCCAGAAGTTCAAGGCCAGCCTGAGGTACACTAGGCAATACCTAGTGAGTTTACAGCCTGAACTAATTAGTGAAATCCTGTCTCAAAAAACAAAAAAAGAAAAAGAAAAGAAAATGACAAATGGCTTTAACGCTTATGGATTGTATGCTTCCCCACCCCCGTCTTACTCTGTTGAGTATCTTATTTTCTTTAAAATAAAACAAAAAGTGAAAAATTTTTTGTGTTTTTTGAGACAGGCTTTGTTTAGGAAATCTAGGCTAGCATTGAAATTGCTGTGTTCTCCTAGCTGGTCATCTCTACACACTCCTCCGTTTCCTCCGTCTCCCAGATAACCGGGATCCGAGGCATGTATCACAATGACCAGCTTTCAAATTTTACTTTAATTGATTGTTCAATTGCAACTTTACACACTCCATTTAAAAAAACCATAGGCAACATACTTAAATTGACTAACAACAGAGTCGCAAATATCGAGGAACGCTGATGACTTTCTCAGAAATCTCGAAACTTTTCCCAAATTCTAGTATGAAATGGGATGCAAGATTGCATATTTTTGGGCTGGGTTGTAGCTCAGTGGCACACGCACCTGCCTGACAAGTGCAAGGTCTTGAGGTCCATCCCGGTACAAACAAACAAGCACACAAAAACCCTGCAGATTTTCCAACGTTCACAGGACTGTGTTTATGCAGCATATCAGAACACAAATTTGAGCTTGAGAAATTTGCAGAAGCACCAATCACAGCCGAAGCACGCAGGTTTCTATTCCGCAGACGGTGTGCGGCCCTGACCCCTCGCTTAGCACTGCGCTGTCACCGCACAACCCGCACTGCAGCGTCATGCGAAGGATACACAAACAGCTTGGGCGAGGATAAGGCACCGAGCACCACCGGTACTGTGTGTGGTCTGCGGAGCAGCATTGCTGGCCGTCCTGGCGCATCCTCCTCACCGCTTCCTCTTGGCCACGTCTGCTTTGAAAGACAGTCAAGGTTTTGACGGCGCTATCACTCTTTTTCCCTTTGCCTCTCCTGATAGCAGCACTAGGATACCACAGACGCGAGTGCGAAGGCAAGCGAGGTCTAGAGCCCGGCTTCACTGTGCCAGGGCGGAGGCTGGCGCTTTATTCACACCTGGCAACTTCTGGCCTGTTGCCTGAAGGAATCATCATCTTCGCACGCCTCAATTTTTTCCTTAACGAACAGGCACAATGATAACAATACCTAACCACTCTACACTCTTGATGGTCGCGACTATTGCAAGTGTGGTGTAGAGTGTCTTGGGTAGCTCTGCTTTTTAGTAGAGGTAGAGGACCCAGAGCAGTGCCTGAGTGGGACTTAAGTTTCCTCCTGTGCTACACAAAACCCTTGGGGGAGCTGCGCGTCCCGCACCGTGGAACAGGGGAAAAGTTCGGAGCTGGAAGCTGCCTCACGGCCCGCGAGCTGAGATCTGCACTGCAGTAACCTCCCAGTATGACTCATGACACAACTTGCTGGAGGAGCTGTAAAGTAATAAATTAGCGACTGGGATAAAGCTCACTTGTGTTATAACAATAAGAAGATGCGAGGAAAATTTTAGAACAACAGTGTTACCCATTTGTGTGCCACTTTAAGTCTCCCAAAACCTATGAAAGCTTTCAGTAGCAATGGTTGGGATTAAAAAACATGATCCACAGCTGCAAGACGAATGGCACACATATTTTAATTCCTTTTAAATATGTTTATTGATTTTCTTCCAGTGCTAGCCTCTGTTGTTATCAACTAAGGGGAAGATTCTGAACTTGATAGGCTAAATCTTAGGAAATACTTGAATATTTTTCCTATAAGCAATATGTTAAAAATTTTATTCAAAGAGACAAAAATGAATGAAATATGTAGGTCATTTTTCATTGTAAAACAATAAAAACAAAGATATGAAATTTCAAAACAAGATAATAAGAGTAACAGTGGTTCATATTTCACCTATTGCTGTCCTCAAGTGCTCAGATGACATGTTACAGGCATGAAAAATTAGTCAATCTATATAAACACAAACCTTTCTTTTTAATGAATTAATAGAAGTTAGTACTACAACTATCTGAGCTATTATGTAATACATATTTCCTTTTCCTTTTCTTTCCAGCTTTCCTCCATCTCAGTTTCTCTTTCCTTCTCAACACTTCCTATTTCAATACTGATTATACATTTTGGATCTTATGTACGCTTTCACTTTCTTACTCTTTCAGTTTTTTACTGAGAAGTGAAATAAATCAGACTTGTGTGACTATCACATAATATAACGTAAATATCAGAAAATATGATATTTATACATGAGAGTCTGATTTATTTCACTTTTGAGTATGGTTTCAAGTTGCATTCATTTACCTATAAAAGACTCACCTATAGGTGAGTAGGACTCCATTGTATAAAAAAACACACACCTTTTTCATGCATTTCTCATTTGATGGCGTTTGGATTGTTTTCAGGATTTAGCTATTACAAATTGTGCTGCTATGAACGTGGGTGCGCAACTATCACTGTGGTATGACCCTTTTAATTTTTCTTTTTTTATGCCAGTATCACACTGTTTTTTTAATCACAGTAGCCTTACAGTATAATTTCAAGTCAGGGACTGTGATGCCCCCTGTCTTGTCTTTGTTGCCCAGGACGGCCTTTACTATTCTAGGTCTGTTCTGGTTTCAAATGAATTTTAGGATTGTTCCCTCTAACTCTGTGAGATATGCTGTTGGAATTTTGATGGGAATTGCATTAAATCTGTGTAACATTTTGAGTATGGCCATTTTTACTCTGTTGGTTCTTCCTATCAATGAGCAAAGACTGTCTCTCCATTTGCTGATACCCTCTTTAATCTCCTTTTTCAGAGTACTGTAGTTTCTAATGTAGCAGTCATTCACACCTTTTGTTAGATTGATTTCTAGGTTAAGGAGCGTGAGGATGACCTGATGATTCTTGTGGAATAAAAGGCCTCATGACCAAAAGCTCATGGCTTTTAATGGTATCAGTCAGGGAGGTGGGTGGCAGATGTGGCAGAGGGTAGGAAAAAGAAACTTTCAGGCATCAGCTGTGATGAGAAGCAGAACAATTTTGTACCAGGCACCAGGCTTGCAATTAGCAATATAAGGACAGTCTGATGTCTACAAGGCTGGCACCTTTACTGCCAGGAAGGGATAATTCTCTTGGAGTACGAAGGCCTCAGCTGAGATGTTATCTCAAGCCTTAGCCCTGAAACCTCACAGGACCTTGCTTAAGCCTCCATGTTAGCCATCAGCACAATCTTGCCTGTGTTGCTGCTTTGGTACTAATGAGCCCACTGGAGCCTGGGCTGGATCCAGTAACATTATTTAGTCAATTAAGGAACATCTATTTCAATATAGCCAGCTGTGCACATCTCAGGGAACAGGGTGAAGGACAGGACAGGGAGGCACGGGGCAGGGAGCTTTGCTTCTCCGGGGAGCGCAGACCGGCATCTCCCTCAGCACTCTCTCTGCCGTGTTTGTTTCACTAACTGAGTGACCAGGAGGGTACAACATTATGCCCAAAATTTTATCTATTGTGTAACTAGAATTTTGCCTCTTCTCTAATAAGTAATGAACACCAGTGTGGCAAAATTAGAATCATTATTTCAAATATTTGGGTGCATTCTACTATTGAAATTAGGTTATTTCACTAAATCTGGAATATGTTAGTCAAAAGATTGAATCAAGCATTTGCTGAAATTCCTAATTACAGAGCACTGCATGTTCAAATAACTGGCATGCTTAAAGTGAAATGGTCTCATGAGTTTGGGACCATATACCTCACACTTATAATGAAAAAACTAATTTTCCTCTTTTGAGGATTCAGAGGATAATATTCCTTCAGGAGCATGCCAGATGTTCAAATGATATTACCAAGAAGGAAAAAATAAACTTTCACTCCATTATTATTTGTTGCAGTTGGTATTCTTGGAAATTATATTTGATAATCATTTACAATTCTATGGTAGTTACACAGTTTTAAATAGGAATTTCTCAAAGATAAATATTAGCTACTATTGTACTAAGTTATCATCTTCATTTTTAGTATCATAGCTTTCCTGGGAAAGAAAGACAGTGAACAAGAAATTACACAAAAATAAATGAGAGTAGATGAAAAAGGGGAAATAAAACATTTAGTTTTGAAAACATTGTGGTCATTTCACCTCTGAACACTAGAGAGAAAGATTTGGAACTAGAAGAGACAAAGATTCTTTTAACAAAGAGTGACCATGGGAAACTATATTGTGATACATAAAGAATTCCCAATAGTTGAACTAAAATATGAAGGTGGTTTTCTGGAATGCTCTACTAATTAGATGAGTTGAATGCTCCTCAGAATTAGTGATGTGTAACCAAGAAAAGTAGAAATAAAGGCCACACACATATGTCTGTGCTCAAATTTGTTTATTTCAGTAATGAACTCGGTCTAGGTTAGAATCATTAGTTAAATCAGCTGCAAAACATGAGAGTGAGTGTCTGATTAAGATTCATATCCTTATTATTATCCTGATTATCCTGAACGTGATTATCCTGAAGTTCAGAGAATGAAGTAAAATCATGACCTTCATTCTGCTTTGAGTTGTGATCCTTTACCATGACGTGAGGAAATTGTTATGTGATTCGAGGGATGAGAAAACAAATGCTGTAGCTGAATTTTTGTGTCAAGCCTGTACAGAAAAAGAAAACAATAAATTATCTAAAAATATATCCTGTTATAAGGGTTATATTGTGGGCTTTTACACAGTGTCTGTTTAGAGATAATGCAAGTGAATACAGTGCAGTGTCCAAGAGTCTACCTCATATAGATGAGATAATTAAATATTTGCTAAATGTATGAATAGATTTATTATCATTCATTTTCTGAAATAACAATTTCTTCTAAGATTTGCACTAAACTCCTTTATTTCCCCTTAGATACTGCCTAGATATTTCATTGATATTCAACTCCTCGAAGCAATGTTTTAAAGTGCACCTTTTCGAAAATTTTTTTCAGTGATTTCACAATATCGAGAAGTCATTCTTCTGATACTAATGTTTACCAATGGCCAAAGAAAATTCAGTTCAGATAAAATATCCAAAAAGATTGAGAAACAATTGAAATTGAATATATTTACTCTTGAATTGAGATGCATGCTTTTTTATCTCCACAAATTACTGTATTTGCCAGTGAAAATTAACGATGCAGATAATTTGTAACATTTAAGGTAGGCTCTAAATAGATAAATTGATTTTATAAAAAATATATGCCTTTTATTTTTCTTTATTCCTTTTGATATCAATGTTTTCAATCCTAGCACGGTGGCCCAAGAATTTCTTAATACATAGCTTCTCATGGCCTTTGGGTTGTAGATCACATACTGATAGTGTTAAAGTGCAGATTTTCATACCAAGGTCTGGAGGTGGCCTTCATGCTCCAAATTTTCACAAGATTCTGTTTGTATAACTTTTTCCAAGGTTACAATTTAGAGAAAATATTTATATATATCACAGGACAGATTCATCTTTGAACAAGAGTAAAGGAGTTACCTTCTTGCAGGGCATCAGGCAAATTGATTCAGTTTAGATGGCTTTATAGTAGACTACTGTCTAGTTACTTTTCTCATTGCTGAAGAAAAAATACCTGATACCCGAAGTTAATTAATGAAAGGTTTGTTTAGTTCGCAGTTGTAGAGGTTTCAGTTCACAGTTGGTTGGCTCTGAGGAGGGGGTGGTTTGGCAGGGAATGGTTCACGGTGCCCCCAGGGCAGAAAAAGCAACAAGGCAAAAAGCAAGATGAGCCTCTGTCTGTCCCTTACACTGAATGCAGTCCACCAGGATTAGGGCCACCACTGAGCTCGTGCGGCAGTCACCCTTCATTCTGGTGCCCTTAATCCAGGCACTGCACCATGGATCAATCCCACACTCCAGATTCGGTCACCTCCAAAAAAGCCCTAAAACCACATGAGGCTTTTGGAGGACATTTAGACACAAGCCGTGACAACTTCATTTCTTAAACTAGACTTTGTGCCTTACAGCTTGTGTTTAGTTTCCTCTTTTAACTCTTAGCCCTGACATTTTGGAAAGTATAAAATAAAAAAAGAAGAAAAGAAAATATTGTCACTAGTCCCAGCTTACCTCTTTAATCATGTCCTGTGCTTGCTCATTAAGGATATTGATCGACATTTACTTCTGAATTTTGTTGGCTATCTCGATACCTTTCTTGTGGATATAGTGGGTAATTGACCAATGGCGCATATTGCTGGCCCTTTCCACGCAAATACCGAAAAGTAAGAGAAAATCATAATGTAGGTAAAGTCACTGTAGTGTTTAACAAAATGTTAAGGATTAGATAATTAAACTTACTGAATTATTAGACATAAAATGTAGACTAGTACTTACAAAATTTCAGTTTTGTTCATAATTTATATAAAGTTTTTAATAAAATGGCAGAAATGTACTTCGTGTATGTTAATTATTTATTGGAAATATTATTTTACAGTAATTTATGTGGAAACCTTGATAATGGCCAAATGCTGCAAATAATTATTAAATGTCCTTTATGATATTATTCCAAAACTCTTAATTTCTCAATCCTTGAGTATTATGAGGACAAGAAAATTCCTGTTTCTGAGTAAGATGGAGGCTCAGTTTTAATTCTGACTCATAATGAGCTTAAAGTGCCTGAAAATTTTTATTTGCTTTAATATTTTCTTAATCCAGTACTCTTCACACTCTTCTCAAGTTTTTTATAGTGCCACTTTTTATTCTTCGACTTTCTGTGTTAGTAAGGAGATTTAGAGGACGTTACGTCTGTATGTCTTTCAAATATTAATAACAAGAGACCTTGGGGTCAAGAACAAAATGCCTAATTAGATTTGTCAGATGTGCCTGCAGTAGTGGTCCAAGAAAATAAAAACACCTAAATACATGCAATATTTGAGGTAGAATGCAAAGGGTAGTGGGAATATGGAGACATTTTCCAAATCAGCGAGGTACCAAGTGCTCTTAAAATGAAAGTTCAGCATCTTCTCCTCTGTTTTGTCCTGAGATCATCCCAGAGGCAAGAAGGAATTCACGTAGTAACTACAGAGTGAGTAAGGACCTCTAGTGGTTCCACTCTCACTAGGACATCTGAAGTGTCCCTTGCGAGAGAAACGTGTATCTCACAGGTCTAAACCCAATTTCATGAGGGGCCGCGTTATGACTGCATTTCCTCTAACAGGAAGTCCCTCTGTGCTCATGTGTTTAGTGAGGCCTCATACTGCAGGGCCACACGGAGAAACCTCCTGCAGTGATGAGTGGAGGATCCCAGCAGGTGAACCCAGCCATTCCATTGACTGCACACTAGGGAGCATCTGTCCCTTCTGCCTTCTGAAGCAATGTGAGTGCTTGGCTACTCACCATGTCTACCTTGGCATTTGAAGTGTCTAAGAAGACATAGGTCAGTGCCACTCAAAATTTCAAGAGCCCCCAAAATAAATGAGTACCACAACCATTCTCCTTCCTCTTCAGACACAGTGAAGTAGATGTCCAAGCATCTAAACCTTTAAAACAGACAGGCAGCCTGCCTTATCACGCTAATTCCAAATACCATGTTCAAGGAATCAGTCAGGTGAGTTTCCTGATTCAGTTCATCCATGGAAGCCCTTGCAATTGAAACTGTGCAGTCAGGCAGACCTATGCATGCCAAGAAGTAGCAATTGGTCTGCCTGTTCCTAAAGGCTGTCCCCACTGAGGTACTGAGAAGTTCTCAGCAACCTAGCTACCCTGATTCTCAGAAAGTAGCCAGAAAGGGCTCCTAGCAGATTGCTTACTGAGTCCTTGTGATGTTAAGGGTGACGCTTGGGCACTGATTTGTCTATGCCAGGTCCTGAGGAACAGAATGACTACTATGGAGCTCTCAAAATATTGAGAGATGCCTTACCTTGCTGTGAACACCTGGTACCTGTACTCATCAAGCAGAGAACAGTGATGGTCTCCTGGCACCCAACCCTGACTATGCTGAAGCCAGAACTGCCAGTGTGCCCTGCTCTAGCTCAGGCAGCCACAGCTCACTGTCAGAGCAATTTCACAAAACCTGCAGCCAGCCTGAGACACACAGATTCTGTCACTGCTGATGACAAGCAAAGAAGCCCAACAGGTACTAGGCTAGAGCCCCTGAAACCAACAAAACCCAGCAGAGCACATCCAGCCAGCAGCCTAGAGCTCATCAGCAATAGAAACCCTCCTGCAATGAATGCGACTCCAAAGTGTTTAGAGACACTGGATCCACCAGAGGGAGAAAGAGTAATTTAAACCAAGAAGAACACGAAAATGGAAGTGAAACGATGTCTCCACAGGAAAGTAGCAAGTGACTGACAATAGATGACAAACAAAGAGACGCATAATAACAGAGTAAGATGAACCAGAGAACTGAACAGGAGCAAATGACACACAACACGCCAGAACATATTTAATAATACTAAGGGTATGTCCTTAAATGTCCCAATTCAAATGTCCTATTCAAGGTGGGGAAAAAACCAATCAATCAAACAAATAAAGGATTTAGACCTAAAGATACACCATCAGAGCAGTCTCCTTTCACCAGTGAATTCATGCATAGACTGAAAATGGAAGGATGGGAAAATATGCCTTGGAAATAGAGAAGAGAATGGAGCAGCAGTGTTGATATTTATATCAATAAATACCTTGTAAGTCGAGAATTATGTCAAGAGATAAAATAGTCACCATGTAGTGATACCAGGATCAAGCAACATGTGGAAATGAAAATTGAACATGTGTACACCAAACTTTGGAAAACCATGTTAAGCAAAATGAAATTAAAAGATCTAAAACAAGTGACAGACTCCAGCAAAACCTTAATTAAGGACTTCAGAACCATATGTTCCTTAATGGAAAAATAACACAGATCTAAAAAATCTAAGACTCGTGATTGCTAAGTTGTAGTATAGCACACGGAGTTCTGTGAGATACTGCAAAACATTAGATTTAACCACTGCAGAAACTTCATTCTTCTCATCAAAATGGAGATTATTCTCTAGGATAGAATTCAAGTCTGTTATCCATAAAACAAGTATAATCATGGTAGTACAAAATCTGAAACCCACAAATGTGTTTTTTCTGAACATCAACAAAATAAATGTAAAAATTAAAAAGAAGCTGAAATGCATAGTAAATACACATTCTCTTGACCAACAGATAGGTCCATGAAGAAACACAAAAAGATGGTAAAAAAAAATTCTGAAAAGAAATGAAAATTAAAGCACAACTACACAAAACACACAGCAAAATCATGGCTAATATACAATTTTGAACAAGTATCCAATAAGTTAGGCACTATCTTTCATGTAAGTTGACATAAGGAGGAGACAAATCACAAGTTGGTAGAAGAAATTAGACAAAAAAATTAGAGGAAAATTATTGAGATG